>QFEO01002494.1:0-11033 GCA_003316615.1 Amanita pseudoporphyria
CAAAGCCCAGGAATGCTTTGCTTCCAAAGCTAAAGCTGCCAAAGCAGAACCAGCTGTTTTCCTGATGTATTCTGCAGACTATCCTGAGAAGTAATCCTTCACCTATTGCACGTCAGCATTCTGCAAAGCTCACAACTGCTCTAGAATACTTATTGCCGGTATTCGCAACCTTGGTCGCTGCCCTTGCCCTCGATGTCTCATTCCGAAGGATCGTGTGCCCAATATGGGAATGAAACGAGACATGGCACAGCGTACCTCTCTTGCACGGGTTGATGACCTCAAGCGCCATGGTCTTGTCAAGGCTGCACGCCAGATCATATATGAGAAGAATTATATGATCAACACAGAAGCAGTAGAGCATCTTCTACAAGAGGACTCCCTTGTTCCAGCATCGGTAGGTTGCCAATTTTGGTGATGAGATCTTTGTGACACCCATCGTATCAGAATGCGTTCTCCGAGAAGTTAACGCCGCTTGGCTTCAAAATGTTCGACATGCTTGTTGTGGACTTGATGCATGAAGTTGAGCTGGGCATCTGGAAGGCAGTGTTTATCCATCTGTTACGCCTCTTAGAATGCCATGATGAAAGCTTGAAGCATGAAATGGATCGGCGGCAAGTATTGATTGGGTTTCTGGGAGCTAGGCACTGACTTCCAATTAGCTTTCGAGAAATTCCAGCTTTTGGCATTGATGGGATAAGGAAAATGATGACCAACCGGTCAGAGCTAAAGAAGATGACGGCTCGTGATTACGAAGACATGTTGCAAGTAGGTAGAATCGCAGGCTAATGTTAATCAAATTAACCTACAAGTCAACTAGTGTGCCATACCCATTTTTGACGGTCTCTTACCTGAGCCCCACAACACATATGTTCTTAGGGTCCTTTTTGATATGGCGTACTGGCATGGTCTTGCCAAGCTCCATATGCACACAGACACGACTCTTGCTCTTTTTTCTTGGGTCACAACATCCTTCGGCAATAGTATTCGGGAATTCAAGGAGAAAACCTGTAAAGCATTCTCCACCAGAGAATTAGAACGCGAACGTACTGCCAGGATGCGGCGTCAGGAAAAGAACGTAGAAACATCAACTCGTCAGAAACGCAATGGCAGTGCGAGGAAGCCAAAGCAACTGAGTCTAAAAACTTACAAGTTCCATGCCCTCGGTGACTATGTCTATAGTATTCGGCAATTTGGCATGACGGACTCGTACTCAACTCAATCGGTACGCTCCGCTTGGCACTATGTTTAACTCTTCGGCTCATATGAGGTTCACCAGAGCAAACGGGAGCACCGAATTTCAAAAGCACGCTTCCTTCGGACCAGCGGCTGGTCAATACCGAAGCAACTATCTAGAATTGAGCGACGACAGCATCAGATCAGGGCGATCCGCCAGACTGTAGACGGATGTCATCCTCAAGTAGAGTCAGAGCCTGTTGTTGCCACTGACTCTGGGGTTCAATACATCATGGCAGAGTCAGAGAAATTCTCTGTGCACATTCTGACCTTTCTCCAACAGAATGCGGATGATCCTGCCATCCAGGTGAACAATTTGCCCCTTCCTCGAGCCTCGCTCATATATCCATTACCGCAGAACTTTTACCCGAAGCTGAAGTGGTATCTCCTTCCTCGCATTGTGGTGCAACACCTGATAGAGGCCGAGTCTGTTGAAAATCTTGACGTCAGAGTAGCCTCCAACGGCGCTTTGGAAGACAATTTCATGTTCTTAAAGAACAATAGCATTTACGAGCATAAACGTGTTCATTTTCACTTCACTACTTACAATGCAGGGTGTGGAACAGACATTGTGAGTCCAGGGACGTCTCGTTGCAACGTTATGCTCCTTGCAGATGATGCCACGAGCTCTTCTTGTCCTCATCGCTTTTTATATGCCCGTGTCCTGGGTATATATCATGCAAATGTGATCTATACAGGATCCGTGGCACGGGACCATGAACCGCGCCGCATCGACTTTTTGTGGGTGCGATGGTTCGAAGTTGTTGATCCATTGTCTTCTGGATGGAGTAGCTCCAGATTGGACCTGGTTTGTTTTCCTCCGATGCACCAAAGCAGCTCTTTCGGCTTTGTGGATCCAAGAGAAGTATTGCGGGGATGTCATATCGTTCCTGCATTTGGTAAAGGCAGGCAACAAGCAAATGGGATTGGTATATCACGTTGCGCAAAGGATGATGAAGATTATCATTTTTATTATGTTAGCCGGTGTGTTCAAGCTTGACATGGTGAATTTGACTCTAACTTGTTTAAATACCCAGCTTCTCTGACCGAGATCTTCTCATGCGCTATCACTGGGGCCAAGGCATTGGGCATCGCTATGCATTGACATCCGTGGCCACTTCAGAAAGTGATAGTATTCATGATGAGGCAGAAAAGGCGGAAAATGATCAATATCCAGATCTTGAGGATTCTGAAGGTGCCAGCGATACTGGCGAGTCAAATAATTCGGAACTGAGCCTGGATGATCGAGATCTGGAGGGTTGGGAAGACATCGAGACCTCAGACAGTGGCAGTGATTCAGATTCTCCCAGTGAACGAGATTCGGAGTCTGATGAGGATTAGCGTTACAGGTATGACAAGGTTGCTTCAAGCATATATAAGCCTTATCTTTATATGCCTATAGCCTTCCCAGATGTTTAAAGTTTAGTAATTACACTCATGTCTTCTGTATACTGTAAGTTTTCTTGCAACATTTGCTGACATATGTGTTTATTGTTCATGCCTTCAACTGTGAATGCTTGAAGCTTCTAGCGTTCATGACATCACCACTCAGAACGTGACGTGGAAACAGTGCTGCTCTCTATGCTGTGCACCTACCTAGAAGAATTGCAGCACTGTTGAATTTCCATAGATCGTACAACCACGCTCACTATACATTTGACTTTAACTCCTAACAATCTCCGCTCTTCATAAGGTTTTCCGACGTCCATAGTAACAACGTTATTCTGCTGAGTTCTCACAAGGCCAGACGAGAGAGGTGATTAAAGATTCTGGTGCGTTCCGTCCGACTCCTACTAGGTGCCTACCATAACCGTGGCCAATTGTCAACTCGACTACGCTCTACATTCTCGTTTCAATTGCATCTTACGCATAATTATGTCCTCGACTCGACCTCGGTGTACCTTTTAATGTTGCCTTCTTGGAACAAGCGGTGGGAGACGAGAATTCAGGACATTGCCTCTTACAACACATGCGTATCTTATCCAGGCCAAGTTTTGTATTGGTACACAAGAAGTTTTCTAACTGCTCACGAACCATCTCTTACATTCGACTTGTCAGAATTTCTCGCGAAATAAAGTACACTTCCGCGCACCTAACGCACAAGGTATCGACCTTGTACACTAAACATCTCTCACACAGAACATGAAGCTTTCCCCAACGTGTTAGTTCCCCGAAAACGCCTTGCGCCCCATTCTAACCACGAACAGTCTCATACTCCTAACACTAGGTATGTTTCCGCTCATTCACAAAACGTCTCTAACACAGAACACGAATCTTTCCCCATCGTGTTTGTTTTCTGCGAACACTTGAGCCACGTTCTAACCTCCCATACTAAAGCAACATCCGCCGTCAACTCCATGCCTCTCCCGTATCAAACGTGAGCCTGAATTCTCTAAATTACTTCGACATTGGCGCTATTTAGTGGTGTCAGCGACAACGGCGTAGTAGAACAGGATGAAAGCGGTGACATATCTGGTGAGGTTCCGATTATTCCTAATCGCTTACCTAGCCTCACATTATATCTAGCAACTTTTTATCGCGTTGCATATGGATGAATTTGATGAGTCCGAAGCGAGTGATGAAGGTGTCACGGATGACACCGACCCTGCTCATCTCGCGAATTATCTGCGAATCAACCCAAACCTCCTCCTAGACTATCGTGACATCGCAGGTACCAATCCCGTCATCCATTGGAACTTTCACGACCAGGAGCAATTGCCTGTGATCCCAGGGAAAGAGGAGGATGCGGGTGAAGAGGTTGACGTTCAGTGACGAACATGAAGGGATCTTACAATCGAGGGGCGAACTCGAAGGTTCCCGGCGGGACTCTGCCTCGCTCAATTCTTGACTCCAAAAATGATGTCGTATGAATTAGTATTAACATAACGGTATGATCTACTACTATTTACTTAGCATCTGGCAGTCAAGGAGAGGTGTAACTGAAGTGGAAAGAGGTTGAAAGAGCCGGGGAGGACCAAACCACGTACTAAACTACGCTAAGTGGCTTACAGCTATTTGCAGAACGATAGGCCCCTCCCCCGAAAATCACACACGTAGCGGGACCTAAAGTTTCAGGTCCGAAAACCAAGAGCAGAGCACGTGACTTGGAAAGAACGGCCACCAAAACCCAAGGCTTGCAGCGACGCAGTGGTTGCGTAATATATAGAGTTTCTGTGGTAGATACACACAGGAAACAGTAGTTATCCTTGACGGCCTTAGGGATATGACGCCTCATTGCGAGGCTGCCGAGGCGTTTCGAGTCACATGACCTAAAGTTCCAGCTCCGACTGTGTGTGTAATTTTGGTGAAGAGGCCTATCATTCTGCAAATAGCTGTAATTCATGTCCAATAGATCCAAAGTTATTGGTGGCTCCCAAAGAGACCCAAACTTGAAGGACTAACCGGTGGTCCAATCGCCTGCGTTAGCATGCCTGAAGACAACCGTGGGCTTTTCTCTTTTGCCTCCTCGTTATGGTCAGTCTCGCACAACGGTGAACATGGCGGCAGGCCCCCGCGTGCACCTGCTCTCGACTACTCTTTCAAATCATGCCGACAATGACTACGCTCACGACATGACATTCGCACATCTTTAACGGAATCTCAACATAAGTAGAAACTAAGTAGATACTACTTAGTTTCGGACGCTCTTCGAAGTTCGCAGGCTGCACAGCCGCCACGCAACTTAACTTCACATCGATTTCACGAGCCTCTGCCAGCAAACCATTCACATGGCCATAAAAGTGCGTCACCCTGTTTCCCTCCTTTTCATCGTGTTCAATTCGTTAACTTGATAGTTTGGGTATAACAAGATGGAACATCAATGCAACGCTGGGCAAGCACCATCACGGATAGGAGGTGGGGACGATATGCATTAGTATGGTCCCGGGTTAATGGATAGGTTTCTCCCTCACACGATGTGCATTGGGGAGAAGGAAACATGTACGGATACCGGGTAAGTTCTAGTATCATTCCTGTCAATGTGGCTAACACGCGTTTGTGTTTAGATGCGTATTCCGCGTTCGTCACGAGGGTTTGATCCCTCGTGCGGTTTGACAAGCATGGGACGGACTCAAGAACTGCCTGTATGAGTTATCGGCGGAAGTGGGAGCTGAGGAAGTGTGACGAGGGGCGCAGGTGAGCGAGATAGGTCCGTTGGTGAGTCCTTTCTTATTTCGCTCTCGTTTCCTTCACTGGCTGCTTTCACAGCTTTGCTTATCGATTCCTGGGGCTTAGAAGTGAGTCCCTATTAGCTTTCCCGCCAGATGGGCAACAGGCGAGAGGGAGGTGTCACCCCATCATTTCCGCGGACAAGACTTTGGGTCGACCTTCTCTCTTTCAGTAGAACGCAGCCGCAATGTGAGGAGAGGGTGGAGATGGTGCATATGGTGCTGCGTGGGCGCAGCTTTGGGACTAGCCTGTAAGTCCTGTATTTCACTTTGTTCGTATGTCTGTAATGACTGCGTCGTATAAGCGCAGCATCTGAGACGAGTCGACCGTTAATCGTCCAAAGGGAGGGACTCGTTTGAGTCCCAAATGTATTCGGAGAGTTCATTTAAACTTTCTATTGGTTTAAACCAACACACGGCGTGTCTCTGCCCCTTCGAGAAAAAAAAAGGGCGCGTGGATTAATTGCAGGAACTCTCATATGAGTTCCCATGCATGGTTATAGGTATCAACAGGTAAGTTTGTATTATACCCCGTGAATGATATTTTGCTGACGACGTTGGAATAGCGTCGTCGCTTTGTCCACTATGATTGATTTACGACCGGGAAGGGGAGTCGATGAGATACCTGCGAGAGAGCAGCTTAAGTTTGGCACAGCGTATTCTCGGTTTTCTACTCTTCTTTGATTTGTGTTAACTGCATCATGTAGGTGCAATTATCCCAGATCATTGGACAGCAAGGGAGAGGGCTTAGCACGAGTTCTCTCCGAACTTTTATGAGACCTGGGCGTTATGTTGGGCTCCACATCGCCCTCTCGTTCATTGGATTAATAACGAAGCGAGGGAGTGGGTTTAGCCAGGTAGAGTGTCGACCACAGTGCAGGTAGGCTAACTCTTTCTCCTTTTACTCGTATTGACTGCGGGATGCGCTAACGCAACATTCCCAAGGACGCGGTGTCTAACGGATGGACGGGGAGGACTCGATGGTGAGTCCTCGATGAGTGTTAGTGGAGAGTTCGTTGAAACTCTCCATTTTTTAGGCTCTCGATGAAGGTTCGATTTGTTACGAGCTCCTTCCCTTCTTACAAGAACGATGCTATAGTTAGGTGTGGAGACTATTAGAGAGTCTCCTTCTGGGTAAGTTGATTGATTAGGTGAGTTGCGAGTTCACAATCTGAGTGTATTCGTTTTGCTGACATATATATTAATTTACAGATTTACATGTGTGGAGGGCTCGAACTTAGCCCTCTGAATCAACCATGATTACCACAAGAAGTTGAAAAACGAACGAGACGAAGGAGCGGCGATGACACAAGGATTTTGTGGACGCTCCGAGTCGTGAGTTGGGAGATGGCTCAAATCGGCTGTGGCATCAGCCTCAAGTGGTTTCCGTGCATGGAGGATGTATTCGTATTGCCCGAAGTAAGGGTGAGCGAGTTTCACTCATATTGGTTGTTTTGTTGACGACAAGATAGTTCTGTCGTCTTGAATTGACCGCTACGTTGGGCGGTTTGCAGCAGGCGCGCCAAATACGTTTGAGGCACGCGGAATTAGGTGCTTCTGCCCACCACAAACGCTCGTGCGGAAGTATGGGCAGTGCGTTCGCTACCCGTGATAAAAGTGAGTGTTTGAGAGCACTCAGATCAATATTTGTGTTGACGACATTAGGATTAGGTGATACCGCATTCAGTGGTTTGCATCGAGCTCGCCAAGAGAGCCGTTCTCAAGGCAAGGAACGTTGACTCGGAGGTCAACTGGTTTGGGAATAGGTGGTGTGAGGACCACCACAAATTTGGGTGAGTACCGGCAACAACACCGAAAACATATACTTCCTCTCTTCTATACATGTTTTGTTTCTTTTCGGGTACTATTCTACATAAAAGGCGAACTGGTATGTGGCGGTGACGGTGACAAGACAACAAAATGCAAGATGCAAAGAGGAGGCACGGAGACCCCTATTTTTGACGCGGTTTCTTTTGGCGAGGCTCGTCCTCTTCTGCTTCCTCTTCCTCCTCATTCTCATCGGGATCTGGAGCAGAATCGAGAACTGAGTGTTGACCTTACATTCGGAGCCCTCACTGGTGTCTTCGTCGGACTCTGATCCCTTGTCCGGCGTATCTTTTTCGACCGGGTTGCACCCTTCTTAACCTGGCGTTCCCCATTCTCCCATGCCTCTCTCTCGTGGCGTCTGCCTCGTTGGTATTCCATGCGAGCGATCTCTTGCATACCACGACACATTTCTTCCAGTGTGGCGTTGATTTGCGTTGTGAGACCTTCCCCGAACGAGAAGTACTTCCCAACACGGAAGTCCGGTCCCGGTATGTGTTGAAGATCAAGTTGAGGAGCGGCAGAGGGCGTGTTCGACGGCCTAGGCGTTGGGTGCTTTTGGATCTTGAGCTTAGGTTTTGGAGTGCTGGACTTGGCTTTGGCTCTAGCGCGAGTCATTGGCTGCTTGGGCGTTATCTGTTCTTCATCAGAGGCCTCATCGCGTTTTCATTTCTTGGCGTTCTGTTTTGGAGTCCTAGAGCCGTAACGTGGGCTAAGAATGGATCTTGTCTCGTACTCATCAAGATCCTGGTCTTCGTTCTCGTCCTGATCATCCTCTTCTCTAATGGATTACTGGTTTTTCATGCTATTACGTCCTCCTCAGTCTTCAAGCATCTTTTTTTCGACAGTACACCGCCTGAGGCGGTTTCTGATGCATTTCCTGGCTGGATTCTTATAATCAAGAGCGCAGAAGGCGAGTTTGCGTGCCTTTTGGCATTGGTTGCACTGTGGATTCGTTTGGCGGCGGGTGTGGAATATAATTGGTATATATACCTTGACGCTACGGTGTTGACGAATTGCTGCTGGTGCCAGATGGGAATCGTCGGCGTTATACCTTTTCTTGGTCGTTGAAGCCCATGATGGGATACAAGTATTTTGGGACGTTGGGTGCGTCTGGTGAGGGGGCGGTCGGGAGGGTCCTTCGTCCTGTACCCCGTCTTCGAGCCCTTGCGACTCCTCTTAGGCACTTTCACGAGTTACTTGGGCGATCGTACCCTTTTCGACGTTTTCAGGCGTGCTTTGCCGTGGAGGATTGTTTTCAGTGGTGTGTGTTTTGAGGTAAAGGGCATTGATCGGAGCGTTCAAGATCAGAAGAAACAGGCGCGCGCGCAGGTGTATCGACCTGGGGCCCCTCGTGGACAGTGTGATTGAGCTCAGCGATTGGCAGTTTCTGGGAGCCTTCGTGTTTCTGCGTTTCTGGACGTTCCAGCGATGGCATTGCCCGAGGAGTAGGCATGCCTCGACGAAGCGGTGAAACAGAGTATCTATCGTTATCGTTGGCAAGTTCTAGGAGTGGCTGTGGTGTTTTTCACTTTTCCAAGCCTCGCGCTCTGCCTGAGCAATAAGTTCGTACATGGGCAATGCACTGTTTTGGGCTTTGCTTTGGCCTGTTTTTGAACGCTCAGGGCTTGAGTAACATTGGGATCACTGGCAGCTTGTTCTAATGAAGAAAGATGGAACAATTCATCATTCAGTCTGGCTGCTAAGATCTAGGGCAGAATTGTTCCTACTATGCACTCATCTTCCAGTGGCCTGATGCCATCATCAACATTGGCCCAGAAATGAGCTTAGCATCGTGCTCAGGGTATGCTGTTCCCATCACAGTCCTCATCACCTGCCAGTGTGCCTGCCCAGGTCATCATCAGCCAGCCTGCATCCTTGGAAGTTGGAACCCAACTCAGGATGAACTTCTAGACATTCTTGGGTGATATTTTCATGATACCATCAACTCTGTTCCCTGCTTACCATGGCAGTCACTGCACCACCAATCCCATAGTCTTGCTCACATCAGGAAAATCCCCCTCTATGGAATTGAGGAGATTACATGTAAATACTGAAAAATTTAGGTAAATTACAGTAAATTTATCCACTCAGTTATTTGTTGGAGAACATTAGACACAATTTCATTTAAATTAAGTTAAATAAGAAGAATCTTAGGTTGTGATGGCAAAATTGAACCATACTGCTTGTCAAACCATAGCAACTATGAGGAGAGGAAGTAGGGCACTAGCAGTCTTTTCATGTGATGGGTGGAATCTGGAAAAATGTGTGCAGTCCACTGTTTGGTTCTATTTGTGCCATGTTCAAGTTGTGTGACATGGCCAGGCACTCTAGCCTCAAGGTTCCCCTACTCACACAATGACAAGCAAGGTGAGATAGTTGACAGCTTTGATACTGCCCTTGTTCATACCAGATGGTAATGGCAGTGGAATCCACAAATGTCCTTCAACAAATAAGTGAGTGATTAAATTTACTGTAATTTACCCATAATTAAGATGATTTACATGTAATTTCCTTAATTCCATAAGGGGGGTTTTTCCTGATGCCACACTGACCCATGGTCTGGTCTGTGAAGCCTTCAAGTGGTGGGCAACCCAAAATACTGTATTTTCAAACACAATATTCAACTTTGATTGTACCTACTACTATATCTAATGTTATAACATTATTTTATATACTGCCAGTGATACCTCAAGCTCAACCAATATTAGAAGGAGTGGGTCATCAATCTAGGCAAATAGATAGATAGATTATCAGACCTGGTAATGCCTGTTATCCTGTTTGCAGAGTGGGAATCATTGATCACCTCTTGCAAGAGTAGCAAGGAATGTATCAGTGGAAGATCCTTCAATACAATTCTGATCAAGGGTGACAAGCTCTGATAATACAGTAACATACTGGGAATTAGAGGACCCTTCAATGAAATTTAGACAAATGAATTGTAAGCCCTGATAGTGTCTTATATAGCAGCTACAGACAGGAATTCATTGACAAGAATGACATGTAATCATACTAGACCCTGGCCAGAGTGTATCAGCAGATACAATTCAGATAAACAAATAGTAAAATCTGATAATGTGGTATATGGCAGCTACAGTGTGGAATTAGTTGATCAACAAGTGGTCTTTCAATAAAGTTCTGACAAACAGATTATAATACCTCATCCAGCAGCAGCAGAGTTACATCTGTTGATAACATCCTACAAGTGGGTCATGCAAGGTATCAATACAAGATCCTCCAATACAATTCAGATATATTAGTTGTAAGTCCTGATAATGTTATACATAGCAGCTACAGACAGGAATGTATTGATCACAACCTACAAGAGTGATGTATGGTGTACCATTTCATGATCATTTGTTGCAAGTCTTTAAATAATAGATAAGTCATGATAAAACCTTATATAGTAAAGGCAGGGTGGGAACTATTGATCAGAGCTATCTATTTATACCAGACACTGACCAAAACCCTGATGCCACAGAGCGCTAACGTCGCAAGGAGTTGCCGTGCTATTCAGGGACCACATTTTCAGAAATCACGGAATACCTAAGAAAATCATTAGCGATCGGGGACCTCAATTCGTATCAAACTTTATGACGGAATTTTACAAGATGTTAGGGATCAAGGGGAACCCATCTACCGCGTATCATCCACAAACCAACAGACAAACGGAACGAGTAAATCAAGAAGTTAAAACCTTCCTCACGATGTTCATAGATCATAAGAAGGTGGATTGGGCAGAATTGTTGAAGCAGACACGCTGCACAGTGAGCTGAGTAAGAGTTATACTTACTGTGGTTAAGTGGGTAC
>QFEO01002497.1:0-12314 GCA_003316615.1 Amanita pseudoporphyria
GCTACTAGTGCTACAGCTGCAGGGATAAGTTCTACAGTCTGCTAGTACCTGGATCAGGGATTGCTGATGGACGGCAACGAAGGAAACAGAAGCAACTCCTTCGCCCGTCTACTAGGTGAACTTCAGTTCCTTGCCAATTGCACATGTCCTGACATATCATTCACCGTAAACCAGTTGGCTGCGTATACTGCCAATCCGAGTCTTCAACATGTTATTGCACTGAAATGAATTCTAAGATACTTAGCAGGAATGAAGGATCTCAGTATCACCTATACACGATCTACTCCGAATCCCAGCACAAACTTTTTCTCGGGTTTTGCTGATGCTGCCTATGCCAACCATGACAACTATAAATCCACATCAGGATACGTCTTCATAGCGTCAGGGGGAGTGATCACCTGGAAGTCAAAGAAGCAGATGGCAATCGCCCTCTCATCAACAGAGGCCGAATATGTCACCCTCTCCGAAGCTGCATGTGAAGCATGTTGGCTACGCAATGTCCTGGATGAACTTGGCTACTCACAGAATTTTCCAACCCTCATTAAGGGCGATAACAATGGATCTATTGCTATGGCGAAAAGCCAGCAATTCCACCACCACAGTAAACACATCGCCGTCCGATGGCACTGGGTTCGAGATCTCGTCGACCAGAAACTAATAATCATTGAAAATTGCCGAGACCCCGAACAAACAGCCGACGTACTCACTAAGGTGCTTGCACATCCTAAACATTCCAAACATAGCCTTGAAATGGGCATGACGTTGGCTTGAGGGGGAGTGTTGGGAGGCAAGCCAACCAGCCGCCAGGTGGAGCCGGTTGCAATGAGACTGAGACATCCACCGTACATATATATCAGTCATGTAGTCACACAAATAATAACAGGTGTCTCATCTTGGGCGCCCACTCCCGTGTGTGAGTACACCACCAACACCAACTTACTGTTATTTAACAGGTTTTGTGGAATCCACACAGAATCTGCACAGAATCTGCACAGAATGATGTGGAATCTGCACAGAATGATGCAGAATCTGCACAGAATGACATGGAATCTGCACAGAATGATGCGGAATCTGCACAGAATGACATGGAATCTGCACAGAATGATGCGGAATCTGCACAGAATGACACAGAATCTGCACAGAATGATGTGGAATCTGCACAGAATGACGCAGAATCTGCACAGAATGACGCAGAATCTGCACAGAATGACGCAGAATCTGCACAGAATGACGCGGATTCTGTGTGGAATACTAGGGGGGGGAGTGTAAAGAGCTCCAAATAATGAAATTCTGAGCAATCTTGCATTAAATTTCAGGAGACATTCATTTGGACTTAAAACACTGGAATCTACAAGAGATGATATGAGACACCTTTTACACCAACTAGCCCCTTCCTACTTTAGTTGGGGAGAACTCACAGCAGTTAGTCACATCATCTTATACATGTTTTCACTTCCTGCAGACACAATGGTGTTCAAATATAGGTGTAAGAACAATCATGTCACACAATGTAGAGCACCTGACAGCACTTGTCTTATATATGCAGGAAACACAAGATATGCATCTATATCAGAGTGGATGAGCACAATGAATGAGGAAACTAATAAAAGCTGCACAACCTGCAATGATCAGCTTCTCATTGTTAAAGAATTTGCATTTCCTCTGCCTTTTATTGCTTTAGATTTTGCAGGACAAACAATGCAAATTGATGCTACTTTCACTATATCCATTAACAATGCTGAAACTTCTTATAAATTGTGTGGGATTATATACTTTGGAGATACACATTACACTGCATGTGTAGTATGTATGGTATGGTTTCATGATGGCATTGAAACTGGTCAGAATTTGAGTTATGAAGGGATGTTATACAATCTTTCATTGAGCAATTGCAAAGACAAGGGTGCACTTACAGCTATTTACATTAGGTGTTAAATGTACTAGTAGGCACATTACTGTAGAAGGCTTAGTTGAAGCAAAAACTAAATGGCATGCCAATTTATTTATTATGCTAAAATAAAATGAAAGAAAATTGGCCTTGGATCTGCCACTTGGTGGCCCACACCTTCAAGTTTGCTTAAGTGACACTTATACTGCTTAGTAGATTATATCTGCTGAACTGGTCATCAATTTTAAGGAAAAAATTGTGCTTATTTTCCTTATTTTCCTTAATTGGGCTCTAAGCAAAATAAGCAAAATAAGCAGACACTTGATTTTGCTGATGACTACAGGTGGTGACAGGGTGGTGAAATCCACAGACTGTCTCAATGTCCTGCAAAAGTGGTGGGCTTACACCACAGGCAGAGGGAAATTTCATGAAGATTGGAATAGGGCTGAAATAGCAACAGAGTAAATAATTTCATAATTGTAAAAAATGATTACAAAATGATTTGTTTCAGGTACAGGTTTATAATTCTACAGCAATGAAACTGGGTATTTCAGAAGGGCAGAAACATCTCCAGAATTGAATGTTTTGCATTAGAAGAAGCTGTAAATGAAATGTTAGAATTAATACTTTTTGGCCACATTTCTGGCCTAATTTCCACTCTAATTTCAATTACAGGGATTACTTGGAATATGGAATACTTGTGCCTGAGTATGAAAAATCACTACCTGTGTGTCACTACACCCATGACGGCTTTATCCGCTTCATCTCCGCAACACTAATTACCAATCTAATTAGGGATTAATTAAAGTCATATCACCAAACCTCAAAAAAGCAGAGCACGTACCGAGATTGTTTGCCTCGAATGTCATCAGATCCCGGTTCGAGCTTTCGTTTCACGTCTTCTGTAACCTTGTGCAGGCGAGTCAATTTAATGTCCTTGCCGCTCCTGTTCAGCTCCTCCTTCATTTCTCGAAACATCAATCTGAAGGTTTCGTGTATGCCATCCAGTGAGTTTTTGGAGAAATTCTCAATCTGTTCAAAAGCTCCTTGGCTGACTAGACAAGCTTCAAAATTGATATATGCTCCTTGCAATGAATCACGCAGATTATCCAGTTTGTTGCCATACGGATGGAAATCAACATGAAGGCTCTCCACAATCCTTTCGAATCTCCTAGGAAGACGTATAAAGACCCATCGGTCGCTCGGCAGGATACGGGGAAATAGTTCGCTAACAGCAGCCTTCTGAGCATTCAAACTTCCCGTTGCCGCTGTCCCAACTGGATAATGGAAAAATAGTATCCACGTTGCAAGCCACCACACCGACTCCAATTCGTGAAGAGAATTATGGTAGAAGAATTCCACGCCCGAACCCCTAGGGGTAAATATGTATCTTTGTATCTCCACTTCGACGGACATGATGTCCAGAGTACCCTTTGTCTGTGAGGGTAGTATAAATGGCATAGAAAGTGATTCTCACCGTTCGGACATCGTGCTCATCATCTCTTCCCATCTTCTTCGCAAACTCTAAATCGCCTAGCTTGAACAGCTCATGTTCTTGAAACAGAAAGACATTCCCCGCACTGATATCTCGGTGTACCCAGCCGGCCCGATGGAAGATGCCAAGGACTAGAAAGAACTGAGCAGAATCCGATGACTGTAGTGGCAAACAAGTTTTACCTTTAACCAAATCCTCGAGAATCATCATGACCAGAGACAACTGATTTACTTCAAAAAGTGGCGTCGCATATTCCGCATACACGATCCGATAATGGTAATGATGTGTAATACCCTTGGCATTCATATGTTCGGATATATATTCTTCCTGTATCGAATCCATGACACTGAATTGACTCACACCCGAAAGATCAACCTTCCGCATAATTACTTCATCCGTATCATCGTCCACTGCTTTCCCGTTTAGTTGAGTCTGCACTATGCAGTGGCTGACAGGGGTGAAGAGGTGTCTTTCTACCTCCTTCACTTCTAGTTCGCCCAATTTTGCCTGGATATCATCGAGAAGGTTGCTTCGAATTTCATGCTCCGGTTGCCTACCCTTGGCAATCCATACGTCTTTAAGGACACATTCTTCCCGCGACTTCACATCCTTCACTAGGAAAACTCGAGTTGCACGCCCGACAATCCTATGCGCAGCAAAATTCGATAATATGTCAATCGTTTCATATGTACGATCGCCAACTTTGATTTCATATTGTATGTTTTTCCCAACAAGGATAGACGTCATGGTGTCATCCCACCCAAGATCTGACTTCGAAGCGAAAGTGAAGGTGAGGAATATAAAAATTAGAACTAGGGGATTCTGAAAATAAGTCAGTTCGGTAAGCGAGTCACGAAGAGGCGAGACGAGCTTTATTAAAATCCATCTTCTCGCTAACTATCATTGCGGAGCGGGAGCAGAACCATAACCTAAGGTCGGTGTTCTCAATAGTCATGCCGAAAGTAAATCTCCGGCAAGGATCATATGTCATCACTTGCTGCATACTGAAAACTTGCTTCTTCACGTTCTGTCAGACAAAGATCAATCAGTAGCCGTTTGAATCGGTATTGAGACAAGACGAACATCCAAACGATTGTCGTCACTATTGCTCTTCCTGAATTCCATCGTCACCGCCAGGTCTTCCCAGTAGTGACCATCACATTTCCCGTTTTCCACCGATGACTTGTTCAAAATCATGTATCCGTCGGGTCGAGTTTGATGGTTTCTTTGTGAATATGGCGCAGAGTTTGGGTTAAGTACAAGCCTCGACGTGGCTTGTAAGGTTGCAGGTACATGTTTCATAAGTGCGTCATAGATCTCGGCGAGTGCAGTGAATGTGTTGTTCTCTGAACAGCCAGAACTGGCGGGCTCAGTTGCAAATGCTCTCCAGAAGAGGCGTCCGTCTCCCCGACATATGTCCCCCGAACCGATTAATTCAACCATGATCTGCTTTATACCAGGTAGAGATGGTGGTAGATGCGGCAGCAATGAGGCTACGAATGTGTCCATTTTGAGTTCTGGCATAGAAGGCGCGAAATCGTCTAGGATAGCGTCCCGCTTGTCGTTCAGATTACCAATGCGGCATGCTATGCCTTGGCTTGATGGAATAATGATCTTTGTATCGGTACGAATCGAGGACATGATAGGGGGTGGCGTGCTAGAGCAGAGTCATTTGTAGTAGGGCTCGGTGAATAATTCCCGCGCAATTTCTCACCGCAGTTATTAACAGTCTGCGCGCTGGACCCTTCCAAACCATATTCTAACAGGTGTTATTAACCATTTATAACACTTAGTTATTAACTTGTTAATATATATGTTATTAACATTGTTAGGACGGTTTTTCGTGTGAAAATTATCACCACTGCCAATCCACGCTTTCCACTGAGTCGTTTCGCTCGACTGCGGCTGCTTTCTGTGTGGACATAGCAGCCTTACGCTTCTCATCATGTGCCCGCCCCGTTGGTTTATCAGTTATCATGTCTAGGAGGGCAGGTGCCGTTATATCAACCAGTGGGTTGATTTCGAAGGCAGTTACGCTGACTGGTGTGATGCTTGCCAGTAAAGCTGCAGTTGGCGCGTCATTATCATCTTCAGGCTCTTCTTCTTCAGACTCTGATTCTAGTTCAATAGTATCAGCCTCTGGGTCAGCCTCTCCACACCTATACTTGAGAGCCTCGAGGGCATCTTTGTCAAGAGCCCGAAACTTCACAACCGGCCGCTTTGCCGGTTTCCTTGAGTTTACGCCCTGTCAACGTGATCAGGCATGCAATTAATAGCAAATCAAACACCATTCCTACCCTATGTTTGCCGTGCCACTGCCCAATCTGAATCATGTCAATGATCGTTCTAGATTGCTGGCTGCCTCGTTGCTTGGAATTAAACCATGTTATGGTTGAGTTTGTCCTCTCATCGGGCATCGAGTTCACGAGGATTGAGAATATTTTTATTGCTAAAATCTAGAACGTTCAATAAGTAATGAGTAGTAGTAGAAGAATGGGGCGCATACGGCAAGAACATCACCGCTTGGCATGGGCGCAATCTTCTCCCACCACTCAAGTGGATCCATGTCCTCAGCGCATCCTGTTGTGAACGGCCACTCTTTTCTCCAGAATGATTCCAGCTGTACTTTTAGTTGATCGACTGCTTTGCGAGCTCCATACTCTTTTAGAATGGGGTAAATATTGTCGTCTGGATTCTTCTCAATCGAAAGAAGCAGATTTCTGAGCATATCTTTTAAGAATTCCTTTGTTATCTGGTACGCTTCATGATGCGCTAATATGCGCACACGCAACCCAGTTTGTGGGTCAACCTGTGGAATTGTGAAGGTTATTGGTGGCCGTATATAGTCTGATACCGGGCATGATGTCTTTTGTTTCAAAAAATCGTCAAGAGCAAAACCTGTTCATCACACATCAGAAAGAGTAAATAGAAATATAAAAGTCATGCATACGAGGATTGAGGGTAAATGCTGTGAAATAAAGGTTGTCTGCAAACATCTCTTTATACCTCTTGTTAAAGACAGCAATAACTTTTTGCGCATGTTCATTGGGAATCCCGGTAATACCTGGACCCTTGTCAAACAAGCTTTTCAAAACGGCGGCAACAGCACACCAAAACACAAACACATCAGACGCATTTGCACATGTGGCTTCCAGTGACCATAAAGAGCGTATGAATGGCTCAACAATATGTAAATAATGTAAGAGGTCTTTTTCGAACTGCGAATAGTGGCCGGTTCCTCTATTCAAAAACATTCCCTGCACAGTTTCATTCTTCAGGGTTGAGCCGTCCATGAATATTATGTAGTAATGATGAAAATGTGGACGCACCTTGAACTTGACATCTCCTGTTGAAACGAGCTTCTGGATCTGCTGGAGACATGGCTCGAGTGACTGTGCAGCTAACCAATATGTGCCAAATCGAGTCTTTCCGATGGTTTGCAAAGCTTTGAGTGGTTTATCATTGCCATTGTTCTGACGGAGCAACGTTGTTGAATAGGTGGAGTGGCTGAAGTGCTGAACGATAATTTTCATGGTTGATATGAACTGTTCAATGTTCAACACTCGGAAGTCAGTGATACGCTATCAGTGGAGTTCTACCTGAGCTACTACGAACTGATTTAAAAAAACCCAGTGTTGTGATGTCTTTGATTGCTAAGTGAAAGTGGTGTACGCAATCATTCACGGTCAGTATAGTTCTAACTTCTTTGCTGACTTCTCGGCGTGCTGCCTTGGTTACGTTTGTGTTGTCTGAGCATGTTGCTGCCCACCATGAAGCCCCGACTGTAGACAAGGTCTATGTGCATGTGTTAGACAATGCCAGTAATAGTAAATTAAGCTATCGTCGTACTGATATAAGCTTATCTTTAAGCCATGCTGTTGTATGATGGGCGTCTGACCCTTCATGACCATCGAGGAAGTATATCTCACGAAGTGGAGTAGTCGCATGGACAGTGTATAAGGACTGTGGTTTACGGATTGTTGTTCCGTCAAATGTCAATGTAAGATTCTTCTGAAGCTTCAGATGCTCGATCTGTTGGCTGCATACATATGCTGCTTCTTTAGGAATGATGTCATGTGAAAACACGCTTGACGATGTGGGATGATAATCTGAGTTGAGTGTCTCCATTAGCTCTTTCCATTCGGGCAAGTTGATTACATTAGGAACAAGACCCCGCATGCAAATAAGGCACATGACAATATGATCGACCTTCAATTGGAAGGCCTTTCTCGACTCTTCTTTCTTCTTCTTCCCAGCGCTCTGCAACTGAGAAACGTCCAGAGTTATTTGACCCTTGAGTTTCTTGGCAGGTGGAGGTGCCACTGAGCCTGAGGGTGTCAAGTCTTGGGATGCCATCGGATCTGTCACTGTACTAAATTGCTCAAGCTTGGCACTGATCGACTCAGTGCTTGAAAGCTCAATTGCTTTCTGATGCAATTCAGGGAATTTTGCTTTAAGCACATTGCATGTACTGGCATGCATCAAGATACAATCTATTTGCGCATTTCCCTTCCGGACAGTTCCACATTCGGAAATGCACTCCCATGAACTTCTCTTGCCTTCAGCGTATTTCTTGACAAACTTCTTGACAACATCACTTGTATTGTGTCCTCGCCCACTGGTATTTACAGGGACCATCTGATTGGATATACTTAATACTGATGTACTCCGATAGCAAATGGGATTTGGTAATACATACAGATCGTATTGACCCTGGCTCGCTGGACACAACAGCAACACTTTCCGATCTCGCACGCTTCTGAGATCCATCAGATTGCCCAATAGGGACCTGTGGCGGATACAAGATTAAGTTCTGTTGAAACACGAGTTACAGTGGTAATGCTTACTAGTGTATCATTATCAAGGAAGACACTCTCAGTGGCATTAGCCACATCAACTACCCATTTTTTCAGCACATTATTGCCTGGATGTTTTAAATAGAGTTTAGAGAATGCCTGGTGTAACGAGCATATCCCTGGACCTCGCTCTTTGATTGGTAACATGCCATCACCTGATGAACGTGCTCTCCAACCAAATACACGCTCAAGGTCTTCCCCTAGGACCGCAACTTCACAACCTGTTTTCTCGAGCATTTCAGGATCAGGCTCAAAGTTCTGGAATTGTGCAAATTGTGATTCTGATAGGTCTTTGAACGGTAGTTGAGGAGGTAACGCCTGGAGAAGTGTATTAAGGTGCACTAGAACTTCCTTGAACTTGTCATCTGATAACAACTCTGCTGAGGGGTATGGCATCTTCGAAGACTGGGGGAGATCACGTCTGATTTCTTCCCCTAGCAGCCGATATCTACTTTTGGTATTCTAACATATTCTAACATGGCCTTCTCGGTCAACTAATTCTAACAGTGTTACTAACCTGTTATTAACCGTGATAAATAACATGTGTAAATAAATAGACCATTATTCACCAAGCCCTAATGCGGGGGAATGTATATAAAAAGGCTGTGTTCTACCTCACCGTCGTTTCCATCCCAATCCAAACATACAGTACCTCTAGCAAAGATCGACCCCGCTGTACACGATCAGATTTGATATGACACCAATATTGGATTTCGGCTCCCAAGTGTGTTAAGGGATATTCCCGCTACGTAAGTAGTGGGTTCAGATTGATGCGCCTGCCAGTCCTTTCTGTCACATGACATCGTGGGAGTTACCAGTGGGACGGTTCCGATGTTCGAGAAAGTTACATGCGGATGTTTCGCATGAATCGGGTAAACACGTTCAAAGCCGCCCTGATAACGGGACATAAAGAAAGGTGTAAAACGCAGCGTACTTTTAATAATCCGCCGTGCAAAATTCATAGGGCCCATAATACATTCGCATCCACATCACATGGGGGCCATGAAAATGACACCCACTCCAGACTGTGTCGCCTCCTGTCTCCACCGATGAGAGTCGTTTTCTTTTCTATGGTATCCTTTCCCGCCCGATCGCGCTCCTATTTCTTTGGGGGTTAAAACATTCACCATGCACCTCGACCGGTATCATGGCCATTTCTCGAATCGTTGCGTACAATCCCGCCGTTCTGAAGGCTAACGCCTTATACGAGAGGATGAAGGCAAATGAAACAGACATCGTTGATGCCGGCGGCTCCGTCGTAAGTGGTTTCCGTCCCAGTGCTCTTCGTCATTGATCTGGATTGGTAGACGACGTATCGGCAGTGCATTTATATATGTAATTCTTGGCGGTCGGGCCACGTTGTGCCCGTGCCTTTACACCGAATCGCGGCGGGGTGTCCAACGTCTGTTCACGGTCATGATAGGAGCTCGTGTACCCTGGCATATGAAACGTGGATCAAGTGTCCCGCCCGGTGCGATGAGGAGTCTACAGACATTAAAGAGTGGCGACTAGTCGTGAAAGAAGCCGAGACATATACGCTTTTTTACTATGCCGCAAAAGAGCCCAAACACAAAGACCGATCGCAGAGTAAAGAATACATCGAGTTGGTCGCCAACGTTCTTTTCGTGAAAAGGTCCAACCACTCCTTCGTCGATGTGGAAGACGAGGATGTCATTGAGGTCCTTGACAGTCTTGACGAGATTATTTAGACTTGCGCCCTCACCGCGAATTGTTTGTGATTGCCCCATGGTGCCAATTGATTGATTATGGTATCACATGCTTTTTCCATTTACATTCACCACGAATTTCATTCAGCCAATAGTTTTATGTGAGAAATGTGTTATTGTACAATCTACGGCGAATGGAGGACATTGTACAATCCTTTTCTCCATGGCACAAGGTCCAGTGGCCAGTCGTTGTTCGCCCATGACACCAATACATTGCCGTACCACGTGTGAATTCCGTCGCTGAGAAGACTGTTAAGAGGTTGTCCGGCGTTGGCCGCCGTCCGTTGACATAGGTGATGTACAATGCAATGCAGTCTTCTGCCTCCATGCGTCATTACAAAGTCCTTCGTCCGGACGACGTCCTTGTTGCCAGCCTCAGTTAGCCAGAACGACACGTCCCACAAATGGTCTTCTTCAGACGACGCCAGAGGCACTGCAATGACCGCCGGCGACGTGCAACGCACGCCGTAAAGCAATGCTCGAAAATAATGCTATCAGATAAGAGATCTTGTGTTAGTGTTAGAGATCAATCGAGGCGCCTGCCAAACCTTGTCTCTGGCAACCATGTCAGACAATACACGGCAAGAAACGTCGTCCGCCAAAACTTGCAATGGCCTTAACGCCATTGAGAGGTGGCCGTCGATTTGAATGCCCCGGATTTGAATAGATTGGTGAAGACGACAAGTCGGACCCCCTGTCCGACGTCTTTCATATGATAGGCGAACCAGTAGGGGTAGGAGGCCGGCGTATATATAGACCTGAAGTGCTCGGCTTCCGTCTCCTCTCCCTCGTGCAAGTTCTAAATTATGGACCTCTATCTCCCGGTGGGGACCATTGAAATTGGCATGGCTCACATGCACTTGATGGCGCGCGTGGACGCTGGCTCCGTTTCTTCTTTTCTGCCCAGTTGGTTCGCCGGGACGCATCAAGTCAATGTCGACGAACAGTCCATTGTTGCTGTTCCTACCTTGGTTGGAATGTTTACCTGCTACATCAAATTCGGTGTCGGCGAACAAGATGGTCTTTGTGTTCTGGGAAAGGACTGGATCTCCTATTTCCGCGAGTACCTTATACAAGAACACCATCTGCTGCCGGTTGTCTCAAATAGTACGTGCAACGAGCTCTGGTGACGATTTCATTATTATGTTAAAAAGGGCCACTTCGGAGCCCAAGCACCCTCGCAGCCGAATCGCCGCCCTCTGACACGGGTATGTACTGCCATGCAATTTCAACACTGCACAAGAAAGGCTTACCGCGTTGTCGCTAAATTTAGATTCGACTCAAATGTGCGAGCAGGAAGAGCATTCGAGGCTTGCAGACGCCCAAGCAAATAGTGACGACAGGTAAGACCCATGGAACGCCGGTCGACCACATGACTCCTGATCCAAAACGCCAGCCTTTTAGATGCTGGCCGGTCGCCTATCCAGGACCCTGACGGGTTCCAGTTTACTGATAACAATAATGATTATGGTATCGTGAACGATATAAACCATTTACGAACACAACTTTGCCTGATGGTAAAGCTTTGCCTCGAAGCATCATACTCTGTATTTGTTCAACCACTTGAGGTTTTACAGCAGAGACTAAAGGATCACGGACTATATTGCACAGACGCCCCTAGTCTAAAGATGAGGCAATTACTCTTGGCTCACGTTATCAATGGCATGTGTGTGTGCGGCCATGGCCTCTTATGTCAAAATATCCACGGGTTCCACATGTCCCACGTCCAAAAAGAGATCGCTGAAATCATATCAGCGCACGTAAATGAAAGTCAAATTGGCGAATTCGAGCTGCGTGAAATATGTGTGTCCGTTGGCATTAAAAATGAACGAGCGTGTTCCGTGCATGAAATGGTTAAAAAACTGCGTGAGCGAGCACTCCGGTCCGAGTTGCCTATCAATATGGGGTGCCTCATTCAACAAATAAGCCAGAAAATTCCGCGAGAACACCTTATGCTACTTGCCGCTCTACACGGGTTGAGTTCTGTCGATTCCAGTGGAATCGTTTTGGATAAGTTATTGGACCACGTAATTGCAGGACACTGCCTGACGCCGTCTTCGTTGAAAGCTCCTCTTTGCCATTTAGCTGCCCGCCAATGGCCTGATGTCCAGCCGAACACGGAAAGGACGCTAGTCATTTTGGTGATGATATATGTTGGTCGCTTTGCTAACATATCTATTCTCCGATCTATACTGTCCAAAATCAGCATTGACGTCTCTGAACTTCAGAACACAGTCGCCTTATATGCCCGCTTTAAAAAATTTTTATTGGCGCAGGCTGACGGTAAAAACGTACTGCAATTGTGGTATGAACTGTTTGCCACGTATGACGACCCTTTTATGATCTTG
>QFEO01002509.1:0-14180 GCA_003316615.1 Amanita pseudoporphyria
AGGCTCGCTCCTAGCGTCGTTACCTGACTTTTACAGCTCGTGTCACACAAAGGCACAGTACGACGAGATCGGCCCCAGCATCTGCAGACGTTATCAGATCTTTGGTAGTGCTACATGATTTTAATACCAAAATGGGAGATTTTACAACGAATACATCGTAACAAATTCTAATGCTAGAGGTGAAGAAATAGGCCCGAGGATAAAAAGGGCGAACCTTCAAGGATAAGAAACTTCAACCCACACGTCAGACAGTTGACATGGTTTTAAGAACCTCTGTCCAAGCAACTGCAGTACCTTTATATATACAGTAAATATGCCTGAATAGAAGTCTGGATTACTAGGAATGATATTAAAAGAACGGGTCATATCTTTGTCACGTATAATCGAACGCAAGAGAGAGAGTGTGTGTGTGTGTGTGCCTATAAGCTTATCGGGACGCGCTATGGTAGAAAAAGTCTTGCGTGCGTAATGAAGCAACCACTTGAAGCAGCAATGGCAAGGCTTATCCCTTTACCTACGGGATTCAGCTGCGAAATTGAAGAACTAGTGATTTGAGCAGTGTCGCTGTCAACGACTCACTCAAGAACGTGAAAATTTTGGTCTAGTTACTAGTTCCGTTCGTACATAACTAGCTTAGTAGTTAGGTACCAATCCACATAAGTAGAGGACTCGAAATGTCACGTTGCGTGAGCAAGATCCAGTATCGAAGATTCCAATTCCTTCGTTGACCCTCAAACTCAACCACCGAGACATATATCTTCGAGCTGAACATTGCTAGACCGGACCTCCTCTCAACTGAACCTCCAAAATCTTTTCCCGAATCATCCAGCTTCAAAAAACTTGTCCAACTTGATGAGAGAGCGTGGTGAGATGATGCAAGTCCCACCTTGGACAAAGTGAAAAAGAACAGTATTTACCAGGATGTTGTGAAGGAAGTACGATGAGTGTGCGATGCAAATGAATGCATTTTAACAAATTCTAGGGTGACTACACTCATTCAACTGGAACAGCTGCACTGGAATCCTAACATCCTCTTCTCACCAATTCCACAGTACCTTCTCTCTTCCCTCTCTTCTGGCTCCAACAAATGGTCAGCCTTGTCATATTCATCTTCAGCACCCCACGGTTCAAACGGGTTAGCCGCCATCTTGGCAACCGTCAGTATGCGCCATTAAGTCAACTAGACGACGGCACTCACATGCAAAACCTTGGCAAGCACTCTCTTCCCACTGTCTACATCCTTCTCCGCCTTGGCAATTACCTCCTCTAACACCCACTGCCTCAACACGAACCGTGGATTAGCCCCCCTAGCAGCCTTCTCCCGCTCCTGATCTAGGTCAGCCCCCCACTCATCCTTCTCGCTCTCAATTCGTGCTGCATACTTATCAAGCCAGCCCATCAATTCTTGTGTGGCTTGACCGACATCCATATGTTCCGGGTAAGGCGTTGCGGCGAGTATGCGTTTGATCAGATCCTGTATTTCTGGAGAACCATCTTGTTGGTCTTGCGGTACCTTGATCATAGATGGTTTGAAATTTGTCAAGGTGCGGAATGTGGAGGTAAAGTCGAGCTTGTGTGTCTCCATAAAATTGAGAAGAGGTTTGACGAGCTGAGCCTCGTCAGTAGCATCCTCGCGTCGCAGTGCGAGTCGCTAGAATACGCGTAAATATGTGGAGATCCAATGAAAATATGCGCTCACTTTGCGCATAAGACTGGCATACTCATTGGCAGTAACGTCCTTTATCAAACTGACTAGTTCGCTTTCAAGTTCGGGGCCCTTCTTGCGCCAGGCTGCCAGTTGCTCTTCCGATGCATTGTCCGCCCAGCTTTGTGAAACTGCTCTTCCAAGGCTATGCTCAGCACCGATGAGGGGGGCGAGAGCATTGAGAAGGGCTCGCATAGCGTAGACGCTGTATGAAAGACCAATAAAGAATACTAGTTTGAAGAGGATAGTGCATACATCATATCAGGTTGATTCTAAGGGTATGTTAAGAAAACAGCTGAACATGTCAATAAATCACCCACCCTATATGCATATCTCCCTTCGGCATCAGAGTGGTTGCAAATATGGAATGGATCGAAGACATCCATAAAAGCATATGGACCTGTAAATGATGAGATTGGTTTAATACGGTGGGTTAGACTCACCATAATCGATCGTCAAGCCCATGATGGACACGCTGGCACTGCTCAGAAAAGTAGCAAACTAGTCATGCAAGATACTTACTTGTCCGTATTGATGACACCATGCATAAAGCCATAGGCCTGCCAGGCGGCGACCATCTTGGCATTTCGCTGGGCGACGTCAAATAGAAGAGCTTTACCCCACGGTTCACCTTGCGGTATCTTCAAGCGAAGGACGTGCTGCGTGACCCACTCGCCCAGGATGCGAAGGCCATCCCAATGTGGCCTCTGCTGACCTACACCGCCGAGAGATTGGAGGGATCCATTAAAAGCTTCAAAAGAGCCTATGCGGAGGAAGGAGGGTGCTACACGCGTCAGAATGCACGCATGTTCTACTATCTCTCTGGCGACGGGCAGGCCTGGCAGCGAAATTAACGCTAGTGCTCTAGTAGTCGGAATAGAAAGCGCGTTCATAGCTATGAGAGAACAAAATTAACGTATTGCTATGCGATAGATCGAAATACTCGCCTTCTGAACAAAGGTATTCCCGAATAGACGACCGGAGGACAGCAAGTCCATCCGCACCTCGTGCAAAGGGAGTACGACCTGGTCCTTTGAGCTGTAGCTCATAGGTAAGGTCAGGATCAGCAGGGTGCGGCGTGGCCACTGCTCCGTTGAGTCAGATGATCACGCAGAACTGACCGAGCTTACAAATAGACACCGCGCGGCCGTCACCTAGTTGGCCAGCCCAGCTGCCAAACTGATGACCGCTGTAGCGTAGAGACCAGGGTGCGAATCCGGAACGAGGGTCATTTGTCTTTTCAGAGGTTTCATCAGACATGAGGACGGCATGACCGGCGAGAACGTCGATGAGATCTTCGCGGGCCTGCACTGCTTCTTTGATAACGGAAGGCGCGGGATCGCCTTCACCAGCAAACGGATTGGAGAGAGAAGGAGTTCCCAGAGTGGCAAAAGCGTCGCCTACATCAAGCTGAGGCAGACAGTCTCTGAGGGCAAACTCAGACACGCCGATGAGGAGGCGGGGCTGGTCACGATTGGCGGAGTAATATTTCCTGAGAATAGTTGTGGACGGGGCAGCGTGATGCTTGTGCACAGCCTCGCGATCGGCAAGCCACTGCTCGGTCGGACAGTCGAGGCGGTAGGGAAACGGCAGCGGAAGGGGAGTGACGTAAGAAAAGTGGGACTGCTCAGAGACGAGCCGGGCTCTGCGCTGGATGCTCGGTATGTCTTTCAGCACGTGCGAGCGAAAGGCGGCGGGCGAGGGTGTGTGGATGTCCGGCGTGAGCTGGTGCACCAGCAGCTGAGCTGAGCGCGCAAGTGGTAGCGCCGATATGACCGTCATCTTCATGTCACAGTCACAATCCCTCCTTCTCATGTCCGCTCGCTATGCCCCCATCGCACATGACGCTGAACTCGACGACGCCTTTGGGCCAGACAATGATGACGACGACCACCCATTAGATCCTACCGCTCGTCTAATCCACCCTCCCCCAGCTACCCCAGGCGCCTATGATTTCGAGCATGAATACGAGTATGATGGCCCCCCACCCGGCTCACCCCCACGACCGTCCTCAGTTGCTCGGCCGAACGATTATGGCAATACAAATGGTCGCATACCATCCTCTCCTGCACATAGATCTCCACCTCAGCCATCCTTTATCCGGAGAGCCGTTGGAGCGCTCCTACCGCAGCATTACACCAGAGTGGCGACCTCTGATTCGATCCCTTCTCGTCCCATCGGTGGCGGCACAGAAAACGATGGCGTCTTTGCGAACGTCATGGCGAAACCACAGGCCCCACGCGCCGTAAGGGCAGAGAATGGTGAGGTCTATCTCGTGCCGGAGGAAGCTCAAGGAGAGCCGCTACCAGTAAGTCCTCCTACAAGGCGCCTCTTCATCTCCCGTTGAACCTCGTCCTAGTCTTACTCTGAAGCGCAAGCCGACGCAGTTCCTCCGTACTGGGAGACTGTCATACACGCCCCTGCCAACTCTTCCGAATCGGGCATCGTCATTGACGATCTACCCACAGGCTCCATCTTCATCTTCATCCTCAACACATTCATCTCCTTTTTCTTCCAATTCGTCGGATTCTTCCTCACATACATGCTCCACACTACCCACGCCGCAAAATTCGGCTCCCGAGCCGGCCTCGGTCTCACCCTCATCCAATACGGCTTCTACTCACGCACCATCATGCCAGACGACGACCCACAGCTCGGCAAGGATGGAACACTCCCCATTCTCGGCTTTAGTAACGCCACAGATCCGACCCTTAACACACCAACGGCTCCCATGCCGGACGATAACATGGGCCTCGCATCAAAAGACGTGCTATCAGTCCTGTTCATGTCTGTCGGTCAGTCCGTTCTTTCTCCGTGTGGGGCGCATATAACACCTCTTTTAGGTTGGTTCCTCCTCTTATCGTCCCTTGTAGGCTACTGGCGCGTCAAACGCTGGGAGAAATCGGTCCGCTCCTCCCAGGTCCAACAAACACCCACTCCTGAACAGATGGAAAGAGACAGAGCCATACGCCAGCAACTCGAAAACGCCTTTGTCATTCCCACCCTCTCCCCAGCCGTAGACGGCCGCGATTCTCGTGTACGCTTCGACGAACACGGCAACGCGCTTATTATTCCCGATCGCGAAACTCTTGCAGAAGTACGTCTCACAAGGGACTTGAGGGTTGCAGGTCTAATATAATTAAATCTCTCCATTTCTTGGTTAAACTATTTATAACGCTTAATGTTGTACATGCTCTGTTCTGTGCTATTAGTATTCGCTCACTCCTGGTTATTGCCTTCATTGGGATCATGTTCCTTGGACTTTCTGCCAAAATCCATCAATTCCCAGATGGTCACTCTATGATCCTTCCCACCACATACAAACCATCGTGACTGCTTCTCCTTTTCTTTCTCATCCTCTTCCTCTTCCTCGATGATAGAGTGGTACCACGCTCGAGCAAACTCGGCCACCTGGCACGCCAACTTATGGTATCGGAGTGTGCCGAGGGGTTTGAATGATTTGGTAGAATACAATCGGATTCTACACATGTTAACATTAGTTCAACAATAGGAAGAGACGACTCACTTTCCGTCCCAGCCGCCGACGGCGCATACCCTCCCTTCGTCGTGAATAGCTATACAGCCATTCCCAGGGTGCTTTGTTCTGTAAATTATACAGCTCTTTTCCGGATCAGCCGACTCGTCCTGTGTAATATGACCCGAATGAAAAGCGAACGCAACGAAAGTAGAGCCATAACACACCGTAAGATCATACCGTCCAATGAGATGGTCCGCGGACACAGTCAGCGCAAAGTCGTTGGTTCTGGAAACACGCATTGCCATGACTGCTAGAAGTCAACTCTTAACCGCAAGGCAATGCACAAGTCCGCATACCAGACTCGGTATGTAGCTTGACCTTCCAGATCATCTCCCATCCCTGACCTTCCACAGATTTCACCTTGTCCTTCCTTATATATTTCCAAAGCGCAACGCTCCCATTTTCATAGGCACATAACAAACGCAGGCGTAGATTCGTCGTAGAGAGAGACAGGGATTGCGACGCTTCCTCACTCTTTGTGAGGTACAGATGCAGAGACATAATGATTCCTATTATTAAGAATGAGTCCAGAAATATCACTAACTTGCGTGGAACACACCATACGTATTTCTGCCCTTGAACTCTGAACCATGATGAACCTCCATCTTGTTCAACTCCTGCCCAATAGCAGCATGGATTCTATCACGTCCATGTAAAGACCATATATCCGCCTATAATCCAATTAAATAAATCCATACGCGCGACAGACCCGCACTCACTGCACCACTCTCCACTAAATTCGGCAGCGCAACCAGCCCCTGAACTTTCTCATCCGAGTGTAAATCCGACGACACAGACCCAGGAAATCTCAACAACGAAAACCGACAAAAGTTGAGCGCGTTGACGTCCAATGAGTACTTCAACGCTGGCGTAGGCAAATCGACTAGTGTAGCTGTCGAGCTTATATACATGGACGCAGGAGCTTCTTCAATCAGGTCCCATACGTGTAGCTTGTTGTCTCTCGCATGTCTGTTGACATTAATATCAAAACAAGATAGAGGCAGGATATCAGGTACAACGAACGAAGGAAGTAAAATATCCCTACGGACGTGACAATGACATTGTTCCATTCTTCTATACTTAAAACGCCCTCCTTATGTGCGCCCCATTTTGCGATGGGGCGAAGTGTCCGTGTGGAGGTTATCACCACTGTCCCTTTCGCGTCGCCCGAATAGATTCGTTCGTTGTCATCAGAAACGTATAACGCGCTCACAGGCGAAGAGTGGGAACGGAGGGTATGTGTCGGAGATGGAGGTGGAAGCGCGTGCGAAGACATCCCGGAGATTGATGATCATATTACGCTACATTTACTAAGCTAACAACGTACATCTTATACGGATACATTTGGTCAAATACTACAGCAAGTTCTTATTCATTCTACAAGGTTGCAAGGACAGCCTCAACCTCAGATTTGATACCAGCCAAGAAATCTTTCGTCATCTTCGTTGGTCGCCAGCCAGTGAGACGGGCACGGTTACCCCTCGCACGAGCGTTGCACAAAAAGTAGCGTTGGAAAGGCTACATATTCGCTTGAGCATCATGTGTCGCAATAATAGTAAAAAAAATGTCACGCCACTTACACCAAAGATACTATCGAGCTCTTCTTGCTTGAACGGCGTCGGCTCAGGGCTGCTGACCTTTCCGAGTTCGTATAAAGCCTGACCAATAGCCTTGCCAACGTCCTTCATGTTGTGCTCATCGTTAACAACGAAGTAGTAGCCCTCGCGGCCGTGACCGGCTTTGGTATCGGTTTTAATATAATTGAACAACTTGACGTAGAAGACGGCGACTGTTAATGACACATACTATGAACAAAATATTCATGAATAAAAAAACGTAGAGAAACGTACGATCGTCAAGGTAAGTGTTGTCCCACACATTCTTACCAGCGCCTCCGTATCCACCGGCACCACGGCCAAGCGAAACCTTGATCAAGGCCGGGACCTGGATAGAGTGGGCGTGAGCGATGCCAGCCTTCACGAGTTTATTTTCAGGACGACCCCAGATGGTCGGTGGGCTAACGATATAACTCTTGATGTAGCCTTCCTTGTCGGCATCGACGAGAAGCAGCTCCACATCTCGGTGGATTTGACTAGGAGAGAGCGTCTCGATCTGGTCCGGCTTGTCATCGTAGTAGATGACGTCGCTATACTCGCCCTTGGCGTCGTCAGCGAGTACGCCAGTTCCGGACTAGATGCGCGCATGTCAGTCCTCAGTTAACCTATTAAACAGCGAAAACATACGATATGGATGAAAGCTGGAGCAACGCCAGTTGCCTGATAGCGCTTCTTCAGACCGTTTAAGGCAGCCTTAGCAGCAGAAAGATCATCTGCGTCGGCCTGCAAATCACCTCAGATCTCTCTAATTATAAACAAAATACATGAAGTAACTTACAAGGTTGAAAAAGTAGTCCGCTTCAGAGGTCAGCTCCTCAATGAAGGCAGTATCTTTGAGATCTCTGACAACGGCGTTGATACCGAAGGTCTTAAGTTTGTCAGCCTTTTCCGCGGTACGGACGAGGGTAGTAATGTTGAAGTTGACGCGATCGGGGTGGTCCAGGAAAGCAGAGACAATGGCACCGCCAACATAGCCTGTAATAGTAGACACACCATGAACCATTTGTTCATTTCGTCCGAGACGAGGTACATACCTGTGGCACCAGTGAACACAAGATTGATTTTAGACATGATTCAGATGAGGAGTGGTTGGAGTTGAAAGTAACAAATGCAGGCCCAATGATTATATATTTCGCCATTCGATGACACATTTCGTCTCGGAATTAAAATGAGAACAATCTCGACGATTCCTGTTACTAAACCTTGAAATTGGTTTGTAAGATGTATCAAATCGCTCTTGTTGTGGCGTTGGGCGCTCTCCATATATGGATCGCGGGAAATCGCTTGTGATAAGAAAGAAGTCTTCCTCACTACTTATAAATCCCTGCTATCCCCATAATCCAAGTATTTTTAGGCAATGGGAGGGAGCGAACGTCGTGCCTTCTTGCATCAGCGCGGCACAATATGTAAATTGTTCATGCTTTGCTCCAGTCGTCTCGCGTATCCGGCCTCCCCTCCCGCCCACTTATCCGTTCCCATCTCACAGGCTTGTCCAAGGCGGCACCCAGTTGCACTGATCTACTGAGCTGATGCTTGCTTCTTCCTGTCAATCAGGTGCAAACAAGTTATTGCCTAATCAAGTAAGTCATTCTCACCGTGCCACGCAACCATTCTGTTAACCGCACTCAACAAGCCGTTCTGAGGGTCAGGCAGGATGCACGCCGCTGCATCACGAATCAATAACTTGTTTTCTTTCTTGTCGTCATGCATGATAGCGCTTCTGGTGGCCATCGCTCTGTCAAGCTTCATGTTCAATCCAGACCCACAAGGGACAATAGACATAACTTCGCTCAAAGTGTGAGTGTACTCGACTTTGGTCTGTAGTACTTCTAGTTACACGTTCAAGGTATCACGCAAATGCTAAAAGATATCAAAATCGCAAGCAAGAACTGGCTTTCGTCAATTTCAACATAAACGCTGGTAAGTGGACGCCGAACGCCTGCTTATTCGTACATCCTGTTTATAACGAGCTCGATTCTAGATCTAAGTTCTCTCTTCCATTGGAACACGAAACAATTATTCGTATATCTTCAGGCGGAGTATGACAACGCGGAAGGCGTGAGTATCCTTGGGCAGTCGGATAGTTCGTGTTTTAACTAGCTGTCAAGGATAAAAACGAGGTGGTGATCTGGGATCGTATTATTCGCCGCAAAGAAGATGCATATATTAAATTCGTTGGGAAGAATAAGTATATGTTTCGGGATCGGTCATCATCTTTTAGGTCAGTCACTAACCAATACCACTTCATCGTTTGATTCACTTTTCGTGACGCAACAGAGATGTTCCGCCGGCTAATTTTTCGCTCAAGTACAACGTGATGCCATACGTTGGCATACTCACATACGGCGAGGCTGCTAAGACGACTGAAGCTATTGCGTTTCCCCTTGCACAAACGCGCGTGTCATGATGAATTCGCCCACTTTACGTACAGGCCATCATTTACAGATGTGCACGCTAACGGTATAATAAATCACTATTTCATTGGCGCGACTCCAGGTCCCTTATGTTTCAACACCCCCATTTCTGGCTAGATGATTATGCAATTACCTCGGTATGGTCCCATCCAATTGGTTGAGATCTTGTTGTACCAACAAGCATTTATCCTGTTACTCATGTGAGATAGGTTGAGTACTATTCGTCCTTGGTGAAATTTCTTTAAACCCGACTCGACCATAAGCTGCTCGATAATAGCTTCGATGATATCGCAAGAGTATGTTCACTTCTGCTGATATAATTGTCTTCCGGCAGTTATATTCAATACGATCGCGTCACAAAGAATGCGGCATAACCACTTACTATCGAAAGAAGCTTGGGTCGAGGCAAGCACTTGAACGGAACGTGAGCTCAAAGACCCACCCGGTCAGGGGATACATAAATGATGTCTTTGCGAGGGGTGGGTCACGCTTCTGGTATTTTAAAGTTAACCCTTCAAGCTAAATTGGCATAATTTTTCCGACGATTAGTGTATCCGGTTGGTGGCGTGCATGCCTTTCTTACACAGATGAGTTAGAATGACGGATGGTGTCAACGGTGTACGCGTACTAGCTCCAAGAGGGTGATTGCAGTAAAATTTACCTGCAGTATGAACGAGAGAATGGCCTGGACAGTGGCGAGGTTATCTGCGTCTACCTTAATGATTGCCAGAAGAATATGGATCAAAGAGAAGAGACGACATCCAAGCTGCCCCAGGCTACTCGGCTAGAAAGAACGACTCAGCAAAGGATTCTTATTCACGCCATATTGCGAAATAAAGTTACGCCGCGACTCTCATCATTGGTGCCACTGGTATCAAAAGTATCATTGTGCGGTAGATTTGACTTGCAAGCTTCGAGTCTAATATGTTACAACTGAGTTTACCGCTCCGGTTCGTTTCATCGGACATTGTCCAAGAAGCTCAAACCAGTGGATCGTGCCTAACATCGCCTGCCAGCGGTTGCCTACGAACAATTAGTGACAAAACTCGAATGTGTTCTTTTAGCTCAATAATAGCATGCAGAATAGATTTTGATTGTGAAGATGAACAGTGTGAGCTCCCCATGATCATCGATTTTAAGGACAGACTTGTCCAAGCGCCGTGCAATGTATCGATACTTCGGACAAGTAATGTGATTGACGACGACCGACGTGTGCCCACGGTGACAGGAAGATAGAGTAGCGCAATAACATTCTCCGTTATATTGTTCGAACACCTGTCGGGTACATGCCCAGGCATGCAGCCGGATTGTCTAGTAAAAGAACATAAACAACAAGAGCACCAACAGATCAGACCAAAAGACGATATTCTAAGTATGGTGGTGGAAGTTAGTGTCACAGATGCAAGTAGCATTGTAAAGTTACAGCGCTGCGACCGGCGTAGCAGATGAGAACGTACAAAAAGAAGCATTGGATGGGCATCATCAAGATCTCATTCTAAAGAAGAGTAACATACTGTTTCCTCACCCAACGAGACACCATCAATCGTCGAATGTTGTATGAGGGTGAGCCGTTCGCCCGGCGTTGCGACCAACAACTCGTCCGGTAGCACAGGGATGAATAGCTGTCGCACTCTGCGTTTGTTGACTGTCGTAAGTCACAGCGAGTAATTTGAATCAATCGATGACACAGATAAGCGATTCTGCCCGTTCCCGACGCTTAAAACCGGGACCTTAAACTGAGAGCTTCTATTGTTGGCCGCAGGCTCGGGGGTACTCGGAGATACTGCCATTGCATACGAGGGAGGCGCTGGGGAAAAGGTGCGACTAACACTCCTGGAGTGTTGTTCGAATGCCTCTTCGTCGACTGGTTCGGGTCGTCGAACTAATGCTTTTTCAGGCATAATGATCGAAGAGTCCATATGGCTCCGAGAACTACAATGAGATCAATGACAATATCAAATGAATTTCCACGCAGAGACTGACCCAGGATGATTCTCTGTGGTGTTGTTGTCTCTGACGACGCCACGCACAGAGGGGAATGCCGCCCCCAAATTTTCTTCTTCCGTAGCACGTTTTCGAAACGTTTTCACGACGAACCCAAAAAGACCAATCGCAACCATCCCAGCAGAGAGACCAACTATATAATTTGGATTGACACTGGTGCTGGGCGAGCTTGAGTCGATGAACGGCATAAGTATTTTCTGTAACGATGGGGTTTCAAGGGTAGTAGAAGGACAAAAGAATGTGAGCAGATAAGGAGTGGCTGGGCCGATCTTGCCCCTCCAGACAAAACATCAAACGCCTCAGCTCCGGGTTTCACCCATATCTCTTGGCGCCTACTCAAATATTTGTGGCACGGGGACTTTGCGTCTAAGGACCCGACCATAAGCCGCTCGATAGTAGCTTCGATGACATCGCAAGAGTATGTTCACTTCTGCTGATATAAATACTTTCTGGCAGTTATATTCAATACGATCGCGTCACAAAGAATGCGGCATAACCACTTACCATCGAAAGAAGTTTGGGTCAAGGCAAGCACTTGAACGGAACTTAAGTTCAAAGACCCAGTCAGGGGATACATACATGATGTCTTCGCAAGAGGTGGGTCACACGCATAGTCCTGTTTGGCAGCTTCTGGTATTTTAAAGTCAACCCTTCAAATTAAGTTGGCATAATTTTTCCGACGATTAGTGTATCCGGTCGGTGATGTGTGCGCCTTTCTTACATAGATGAGTTAGAATGACGGATGGTGTCAACGGTGTACGCGCACTAGCTCCAAGAGGGTGATTGCAGTAAATTTTATCCACGGTATGAACGAGAGTGGAAGGAGTCTATCGTTTTGTACTTTTTCATTCCTATGAGAATGGCCTAGACAGCGGCAAGATTATCTGCGTCTTCCTTAATAATTGTCAGAAGAACATGGATCAAAGAGAAGGGATGACATCTATCTGGGAAGCAGCTCCAGGCCACTCAGCTAGAAACAATGACTCAGCAAAGGTTTGTTATTCACGCCATATTGCGAAACAAAGTTACGCCGAGATTTTCATCACTGGTGCCACTGGTATCAAAAGTGTCATTGCGCGGTAGATTTGACTTGCGAGCTTCGAGTCTAATGAGTTACAACCGAGTTTACCGCTCTGGTTCGTTTCACCGGATACCGTCCAAACCAATGGATCGCATTTAACATCGCCTGCCAGCGGTTGCCTACGAATAATTAGTGGCAAAACTCGAACGTGTTCTCTTAGCTCGATAATTGCATGCAGAATAGATTTTGATTGTGAAGATGAACAGTGTGAGCTCCCCATGATCACTTCAATTTTGAATTGCATCTCCAGCTGGTTCGATTTTAGGGACAGACTCGTCCAAGCGCCGTGTAATGTATCGATACTTCGGACAATTAATGTGATTGATGATGACCGACGTGTGCCCACGGTGACAGGAAGATAGAGTAACGCAATTCTGTTATACTGTTCGAACACCTGTCGGGTGCATGCCCAGGCATGCAACCGGATTGTCTAAAGCAACCTAAACAACAAGAGCGTCAACGGATCAGACCAAAAGACGATATTCTAAGCATAGTGGTGGAAGTTAGTATCACAGGTGCAAGTAGTACTGTAAAGTTACAGCGCTGCGACCGGCGTAGCAGATGAGAACGTACAAAAAGAAACATTGGATGGGCATCATCAAGATCTCATCCTAAAGAAGACGTCGTGCAAACAGCGGCAGTAAAGGTTGGCATGTGAAGTCAGAAATTCGACCAAGAGATGATCTCGTCCCGTGATGAGAATCCAGAGCCATGCAATTGTACGCTAATGCCAAGACTAGAATTTCGCAGAGGCCTTTCCACGCGAAGTCCTTTGACGGGCTTGACAAAGCACCAGGCAGGGACTACCCCGAGTTCGATATTATTTTCATTCATCGGATTCTGTCTGAAGAGCGATTTGGTAGTTGGTCCAAACATACTGTTTTCCCGCCCGACGAGACACCATCCATCGTCGAATGACTGTATGAGGGTGAGCTGTTCGCCCGGCGTCGCGACCAACAACTCGTCCGGTAGCACAGGGTTGAATAACTGTCGCACTCGGCGTTTGTTGCCTGCCGTAAGTTCCTGTGAGTGATTCGAATCGATCGATGAAACAGAGAAGCGATTCTGCCCGTTCCCGACGCTTAAAACCGGGACCTTGAAATGAGAGATTTTATTGGTGGCCACAGGCTCGGGGGTACTCGGAGTTACTGTCATTGCAAACGAAAGGGGCGATGGGGAAAAGGTGCGACTAACTCTCCCGGAGTGTTGTCCGAAAGCCTCTTCGTCGACTGGTTCGAGTCGTCGAACTAATGCTTTTTCGGGCATAATGATCGAAGAATCTACATGGCTCGGAGAAAAAGTTGTATTTGGGATGGCATATAAACTACTACAATGAGATCAATGACAACATAAAATGAATTTCCACGTAGAGACTGACCCAGGATGTTTCTCTGTGGTGTTGTTGTCTTTGACGACGCCACGCACAGAGAGGAATGCCGCGCCCAAAATTTCTTCTCTCTTCCTCGCAGCACGTTTTCGAAGCGTTTTCACGACGAGCCAAAATACAAGACCAATCACAACCACACCAACAGCAGCGAGACCAGCTATATAAATTGGACTGACGCTGGTGCTGAGCGAGCTTGAGCGGAAGTACAGCCTCACGACAGGCATTTTCTGTAACGATGGGGTTTCAAGGGTAGTAGAAGGACAAAAGAATGTGAGTGGATAAGGAGTGGCTAGGTGGAGGTGCACTGGATAGTTGGCCTATCCGCGCATGCGTCGGTCGCAGACTTTGCCTTTGGATAAAGGAGAGCTAATCGTACAGCAGAACGTGGAACGATGGCGCCAGAGCCAAGGTCGTAACCAAGTGGCACAGCCAGAA
>QFEO01002517.1:0-11309 GCA_003316615.1 Amanita pseudoporphyria
TGCCAAGTATGCACCCTCCGCCTGGTGGGAGTTCATTCGCTGCCAGAATTTCGAAGGGAAGGAGAACATCGGCAAGCCAGCGCTTGCGTTGAAGTGTGCCGCCGCTGTCAATATTGATTGGCATGAAAGCGGTGTCGGCAAATGTGCGGGGCTGGATGGCAGCGGTAAAGGAGCAGAAGGTATTAAACTTTTGCAAAAGAACGTCGCTCTGACCAAGAAGACTGGTATAACGTAAGTTACCTGTATATTCGTAACGTTACAATCCTCACCTCCAAGAAGTACGAGCTGTACAGTGGTCATAAACAGCCAAAAAGTATGCGTACATGATGGCATATGGAAAGAGTGCGAAGTGAGTTCTCCCTTTTCTATTGTACCAGACATTATAGGTTTACGTTCGGTTTTTAGTACGGTCACAGTGACGGCGATTTCGCGCAACAAATAAGGGATGCCTACAACCAGCTGAATGACGATGATTAAAGAGGAATTCAGTCAAAAAAAAGCGTAGAGTCAAGATTTAGTAATGCAAATGGAGAAGGAATTAAGATAGGAATATCATGAACAGACTATTGTTCTTTGTACGTTGTATATCATTGAAGCTAAGAATATTCTCATTTAAATTGCGCATGACGAACTTGAGCTGCAGCAGCTACGCAGTTGGGGGACTCGCCGCATTATTAATTAGAACCAGAAGTGAATGTATTGGTTTAGCCTCCTAACAGGAGCTCATAAATGATGACAATTATGTTTATGATGATTAGTGGAACTAACATGGAGCTTTTCATTGAGTAACCTTTGAAATGCATAGAAGAAACTCACTTCTCATTAAAGTCCGAACAGCACTTATGAGGTCTACCAGTCTGGCCTTAATTCCAACGTCCTGTTGTACAACGCCATAACCACTTTGGTCGTATGCTTGATATGCAGAATTTGTATCCCGTGGCTGCTGTGGTGTCGACAGCCAACCGACTAGAATGGGTCGAGTTCATGCGAGTGAGCTGGGCAAAAGGTAAAATGCTCACTTCGTGCAAGGAATCGCTCCTCGTTTAAAACGGCAATGGAGTTAACAAGCAGAAGCGCGACTTTGAATATCGTGCCGAGCATTCTAATGGTAAGACGGGTTCACCGTCTCCAGCCCAGACGGATGTGTTGTGAACGTGTACTAGACTCATGCCAAATACGGTAACTATGATGCGTGACAAACCGTCACGCAAGCCTTTCTTCGAAAACAATGCAAAGTAGTCTCCGGTATGGTATGACTGTCCAGCCATATAATACTCTTTCCGTGCTAAACGCGATGTCAGGGCTCTTTGCAGGATGTCTGCGAGTGCAGAGACAGCCCAGGATGTTGGACTGTCGCCGCAAGTGTGTTGACCCGTTCTGCTGCATATACGATGTTATTCATAGCTCAACGCTAGTGCAAGTTACATGAGCCCGTTAGACTGGGTTAAGGAAAAGCTTGCACCAGGCATCAAAGAAAAGCAGTCGAAGGAAGAAATAGAGGCTGCTAAGAAGAAAGCGGCGGAGGAGGGTCAAACTAGCATATTCGACACTGTCGCTTCAACGACGCGACAGGTCGCTAAGCAGGAAGCACGGCTCAGGAAACCAAGTAACCCGAGACCGACGTTGGTATGGGCATTGGCTGTTAGGTTCTTATGCAGTTGTAATTCTGAAAACGGCGACAGCATAAATACTCGACAGCAAACTTCAAAATCTCGCATCGCAAGCTGAATATGCTTGGGAAACAGATATCTGGGAAACCGATTGACTATGCGATACTTCAAATGCAGTTTAGCGAGAAGCGCGCAAGTTCACGAATCATGAACATGCTTGCGACGGCACGGGACCATGCAGTGCGGTACAAGAAACTGAGTGAACCTAAACTAGTTGTTGGTACGTGATTTAAGAACATAGTGTCGATATGGGATGACACGTTTGTTCAGCGGAGTCGTGGGTAACGAAGGGACCGAAACGGGGGAGAAAGCTAGAGCCAAAGGGGCGTGGACGGTATGGGATTCGAGTGCGGTCGAATGCGCGGCTGCATGTGGTGCTAAGGGAGGGGAAGACGATGGAGGAGAAGAAGGCGGAGGAGAAAAAGCGAAGGCTGAAGAAGATTGTGTCTGCGTCGTTTGTCCGCGCGGACCGGCCGATCCGCGTCCCCGGTTCGAGTTGGGCTTGGTAGTCCTAATTTAGTAATCCACGTCGCGTCCTGTTTGTCCACGTCGCATGGCTCGTCTGCCCCTCCTGCTCCTTGGCTGGCTGGCCTCTGTATATGCCGCCTCCTTTGAAAATAGTGCCATCGTCCGCACCTTTGAGTTGGGGGGTTCCTTCGTCCACGTCACAACAACATATGCGATCAAGGCTCTAGAGCCCGCCGCAAAGACGTATACTATTGCTCTAGGTGCACAAGAAAGACAGAAGACGAGCTGGCTGGAAGTAAAAATCAAAGGACAGAATGATAAACTCCCAGTAGAAGAGAGGGTAGTAGCCTCCAACGAGTACGTGGCATCCTCTTGTTACACCGCGCTATATTGACCTTGTGGTAGGCCATACCACTTCATAGATGTCAAGCTGCCTAGGGCTCTCGCTGTCAACGGAACATTGAATATCGTCCTGGAAACCATACAGACTCATGCAACAAAGCCTTGGCCAGAAAAAGTCGCCCAAGGCGAGCAGCAGGCGTTGAAATTCACGACGGACCTTTTTGTGGCCAGCCCGTATTCCACTTCTGTGCTACGCACCAAGCTCCGGTCGGTAGAAAGGTGGCTTGTACAGGGTACGATGACTTAACTCTTAATGTCTAGGACTTTGGCGCCCCGAATTATATCCTTCACTGAACCGAAAGACATGTCACGGTTCACGCTTGACTCCCCTGCCACTAAATCCGGTGCAACAATTACTTATGGTCCTTACAACAATATTCCCCCCTCAGCGAACGAGGATTTCGCTTCGGCACACCAGCAGCCCGTAACCGTTCATTACTATCATGACCAACCAGTGCTGGAACTACCCTCCTATAATCGTACTGTCGAAATTAGTCATTGGGGTGCGAATCTTAATACCGAAGACAAGGTTCACCTTTACAATGCAGGGCCTGCGTTAGTTTCTCCCCCCTCTCATTTGACTCAATAAGGCTAAATATTATTTCATGAAAGACTGAAGGGACATTTTTCACGCATAGACCACCAGATGCAAGTCTTTCAAAACAAGCTGGCGGCTCATACATTCATGGCCATAAGTTTGGACCTCCCTCCTGGTGTTTCGAATGTTTACTACTACGACACGATTGGTAATGTTTCTACATCCCGGTTGTGGCCAGCTCCTTCGGTACCAAAAGGACAACCTGTGACAACATACAGCGATTTGGGATTACGTCCCCGCTATCCTATCATGGGTGGTTGGAATTACACCTTCACCCTAGGCTGGGATACACCCTTGAAGAATTCCGTTGGTTGGGATGCGAAGACTGGCAAATACGTTGCTGAGGTTCCAATAATGACAGTCTATTCTGGTGCAGTCATGGACAATGTGCAACTTAGCGTTATTCTACCTGAGGGGGCATCGTACGCATCTTTTCTGTCCGTATAAATGTTAAAGACTCATCAGCCATCAGGGACATCGAGTTCTTCCCCCCATATCCGGCAGTTGAAAATCTGGTCTCAACTCACGTCACCTATCTTGATACCATTGGAAGACCAAAAGTGACGTTTATCTACAAGAATTTGACACCAATACATGCGTCCAATATATATGTAAGTCATCCATAAAGGATAACGGGAGAGCATGTTTTAACAGGAGGGACAGGTAACTTACAGAGTATCATTGTCGGCTCACCTCAAGAAGCCCATGGCGGTGGCAGTGGCGTTCTTTAGTCTGTTCAGCATTGCTATGATCGTGAAGCGTATTGACTTGACGATACATCCGAAGAAAAAGACCCAGTAGCTTGTACATTGATCTTGAAACACGTATACTACATATAATACAGCACTTCGTCAAGTCGTTGCATATCTAATGACCGTCCGGGCGGCGCTGGAAGCTGTAAAACGTGACAACCTCGCAATGATCGGGCACAGATCTACGATCAGGTTAGATTGAGTATCGCGATCAACGCGAAGCAGTGAGACATACGGAACAGTGTACATGAAAATGCCCGGGGAACCGTCGGACATTGGGCACCGGACGAACGTCTGTGAACCACCTCCGTGCTCGTACAGGAGCGTGATTCCCCTCCAGAACCAGGTTCCTTGTCTTACACCAAACAGCGTCGTCCCGACTACGAGCTGGAGGGGGAACCCAGGAGTCTGCGTGGCATTGATAAAGTTTACGGGCCATATCGCAGACTCGTTACGGTGTACCCAGAGCCGATTTTTGTGGACGTAAAATGGTACGGTACTGTGACCTCCTTCTGTGGCCAAGGTTGTAGTCAAGTTGCCGGGAAATGCTTTTGAGAAATACTGAGGGATGGGGGAAGGCTGCTTGTTCTGCGTTGCGTGCTTACCTGGATCACTCAGTGTTAGGCCGTACGTTGCAAACGAGCCCTGCCGTTTCCCAAAGGCGTGGATGTAAGAAGCGTGGGGCACGAGGGAATTGATGGAGCTGCGACCACCGAGATCGTTAAAGGTGGGCATCGCTAGCACAGCTGAGAACAGCAAGCTAAGGAGGGCCAGAATCATGAACATCGTAAGAGCGGCAGATTAGTACGTTAGCTGTTGGATTATAAGCTACATGGGCGCGAGCGCGGCCGAATAGTTAGCATGACCGTGACGTGGAAGGATTATTACTCGCTTCCTCGGCACACGTGTACCCCAGATCTAATATTTATTTGCCTCGATCTGTGATCTACATTTCCATACAATTAGAGTACGAAAATCCACGGTACTCAAGCACTGGATTTTGCGGGGCCACTACCGTCATCGAACTTATGAAACGCGGGTGATGGTGGTGCGAAAAGAGTGTCCTCCGTCAGAGCCATGGATACAGGCTCATATCGGTGTGCCTGCTGTGGAGGATCGAATCCGGTAACATAGCTGTTCCTGGGATTCATAGGTATCGGACTCGTCGCACCGGTTCTGCCCCTGTTCGGCCGCACACGCACATCTCTTCTGGGGCGCCTGCATGCGTAGACAATACCCGCGAATACCAAAGCAATCAAGAGCAATGCGTTGAACGCAACTACAGCCAACATCACGGGGACGAGTTTGCTGATGGTCTGGAGATTGTTTGTGACGTCTTGTGATAACGAATATACGGGCTCGATCGATGAACCGCTGAGGCCAACATAGGTGATGTTAGAGTTGGGTGTCCCTCCGCGAACATTGTGAAATTCCACAGAAGCCTGGTTTGGCTCAATCAACGAAAGCAATTTCATGTACGGCTTGCCCATGCCACCTGTTGAATTGAAGTCGCCATAGTCGTAAATCGCATAGACGGATCGTAGGAAGTTATCACCGAGTAGCCAATCGCTAGAAGGATTGAGTAAAGCGATCATCCGTAAGAAGCGTGAATAAACTCACAATTCGCCAGAAGCCGCCGAGAACGAACCAGGAATAAATGATCCGACGCATTCAGTAGCATCACTGGGTACGATATGGGTGACATCTAGTGGATGAAGAGGGATCACTTGACCACTTCGGGAAGTATTTAGGTCGTTGAAGAGCAATAAACGCAGTTAACCTTACCCGATCTGCAGGGCCATATCAATTTCATACGAACAAGGTACGATCCATCGACCTGATTGGTTGTCGAAGGTTGCTCCAGTCGCTTTGCTATAAATCGCATCAACTATATCCTTCGGTGCGTAACTAAAACGCAGCTTGAGAAATGGAAGAACGACGAGATAAATTCATAGCAGCACGTACGTGTACGATGAACCACTGTCCATCAGCACGACAGCCTTGTTACTCGGCGCATCGCTCACTGTTGTTGAAGGTACAGTAATATGATCGCCAACGATGATAGCGTCCAGAAGAACAGTCCATCTCTTCGGTGATTCGACAGGCCAGGTGGGTATTGCGGTTTGATTAGCAATCCTTTCGTACCCCGGCTCGTACTCGCCTTGAGATAACGACAGAAATCCAGCTGAAGCATAATAGCACAGGTAGGAACTTACCTATAGAGAAGCTGCCTAGTACGGACGGTTGAGCGTCAGTCGAAACATTCCGCTGTAATATAAACGCTATGAAGTTTGGCTCGGAAGGGTTGGCTTGGAATAGATTGTAGAGCAGGCTGCGGTCAGCGTCCGACCGCGTCTGATTCCCTTCTGCGTCGAGAGAAGAAAGTGATGTGAAGCCTAGCCCTGCAATTCCGCTCCCTCCAAAACTAACGGCGGCATTGCTGACTTCGATTGCTTCGATAAATGCCTGCTTGGGTATAGACAATCTACGCAAGTTAACAATCGTGTCATGGGGGGAAAAAAAACAATAACTTTACCCTGCGAAGTTTATTGGAGCGTAAGCAATATAACCTGCTGCCCACCCAACAGCGTACTAATACAACTCTATTAGTCAATCATGCGGCAGTTTGAGCTTGATACATACGGTTAGATTGAACGGCGTTGACTGGCATGACATATAAGTACAGACTGGCGAACGACGTAAGGACCGATCACATTACCGTCCTCGTGACATTGGGGAGGGGAGACGACGAGTTGTTTTTAATCCACAAGTCTGATGATCCGGTGTCTAGCTGAAGGGGATAGACTGGGCTTCAGTCTGTCAACTGTGTATCCCGCTAAACGTGGTGACGTACCTACACCCCCCACAGTCAACTAATTTGAGGAATAGTGCGTGAATAGTCAACAATGACGCGAATGGGAACGTACTTCAACGAGATACAAAAGGTTCTGGACAGAGCTGAGGGAACGGTCACGAACGCGTACACAAGATAAAAATGGTCTAGCACCCACGTCAGATTCAGAGCATTTGTAAAGGTGGTATTGTTGGAAGGAAGTGGGGCGTCTCTTCGCTGTAATGAGAGTGGGTTTTTGACTTGTTTGATGGATAGCCTGTAAGCTGTGCCTAACGACGAGGAAAGGAAGAGGCCCTGAAGGATGAGGATTAAGAAGTTCATGGGGGGATGGGAAAGGCAGTAATACGCGAGGCAGCCAGTCGGCGCTGTTGCGCTTACGTTAGGCCTTCGTAGAGCGCTGATTTCTGGAGCCTTTCGAGACTAATATCAGATTAAGTAAAATGTTTGAAATTTAAATGCCCTGTATTTCAACCGATCCAATCATCCAATGCTCCACCGCCGATTTCGGGGTGCAACGGCCGTGGGAAGCTTCTAAATAAAGAACTCTGCACACCATGGCTTCTGCCTCAAGAAACACGATCCTTCGTCTTATCAACGCTTCTCAACACTCGGCATGCCCCTGCCATGGTGGTGCTCATTCACATGGTCCGGTTCAGACTATCAATCAATTGAGAAGGCTCGCAACCCCGGTTCACGCCGTTCAGAAGGAGTATGCGTTTGAAGTGAGTAGTCAAGTTGTGAAAGTTTCAGCTGTGTTATAACTTCATCCTATCAGGTGGCTGCATCCAACCTGCGGTTCGGTGATGGTGTCACTGCTGAGGTCGGTATGGACCTCAAGAACATGAAGGCGCGGAAGGTATCGTCGTGTACCAGTAGCATATTCAGTCGAACATTAATAACTATGACTGTATCCGTATAGGTTGGTGTATTCACGGATCCAAATGTCGCGAAGCTACGCCCTATGAAAGCCGTGGGTACCACTGGATCCTCCTCACCGCCCTCTTAATACCGTGTACTTCAGGCTATATCAGCCCTAGAGGCAGAGACAGATCTGCCGTTTGAAGTATATGATAGAGTTGTCGCTGAGCCAACTGAGGATAGCTGGCGGGATGCCATAGCTTGGGCCAGAAAGCATGATTTCAGTCATTTCTTGGCGTACGTTTGCACAGTTGAGTTTGTCTTGCCCAACTTACGAAAAGCATCCAGGGTTGGTGGCGGAAGTGTGATTGATACTGCAAAAGCTGCAAATTTGTACGACTCCATTCTTCCGCCACATTTCTTGCACCACAAATATACTGTCTTGTAGATTCACCGTGTACACAGATGCTGATCTTTTTGATTTCATCAATGCTCCGGTTGGAAAGGGATTACCTATATCACAAGCATTGCGACCTCTCATTGCTGTGCCGACTACTGCGGGAACAGGTTCGGAAACGACAGGAACTGCTATTCTCGACATAACGTCCAGGTCATTCAAGACGGGTATTGCCAACCGTGCCTTGAAACCAGTACTTGGAATTGTTGTATGTGTACAAACTCTCGCCTTTCCATTATTTGCTGATCCTACGTTTCAAGGATACCTTCAATACGGAGTCATGTCCAACAGCGGTTCATATTAGCTCTGGTTTGGACGTACTCTTCCACAGCATGGAGAGTTATACTGCTATTCCGTATGTCCATATTCTCCCCTGGAGTATTGGTATTGATAAATCGATAGGTACACTGAACGCGTTCCTCGACCAACCAACCCGATTCTCCGACCTGCATATCAAGGGAGCAATCCCGTTGCCGACATATTTTCGTTATGGGCACTACAGACGACTGTAAAGTACCTACCCCGCGTTGCTAAAAACCCCGGTGATGAGGAAGCTAGGCGACAGATGCTGTAAGTGAAGGTGTGATATCTTTGCTATTTGTATTACAACGGACTGTACAGACTTGCAGCATCCTTTGCGGGTATAGGTTTCGGTAATGCAGGTGTCCATTTATGTCATGGCATGAGTTACCCGGTCAGCAAGTCCCACTTTCGGTCAAAGTTCATTTTAACATAATCACAGATATCCGGTTTGAACAAGAAGGGCCCTAAATACAAGCATCCAGGCTATATCACCGAATTGCCAATCATCCCACATGGAGTTAGGTATGACGCATTTATCTATAGCATAAATGCCAGCACTCTAATCTGTGTTTCAGCGTTGCATTGACCGGCCCGGCAGGTAAGCCATATTCAATCCCACACCGGGAGGCAGCTAAAGTGCTGCACAGTCTTCCAATTCACTGCACCATCTTCACCTGATCGACATCGACAAGCGCTTGCTATCTTTAATAGCACAACAATAACTGATCCCTCAATTTCCAGGATATCTGATAGTGAGATAGGCGCATATCTGTACGAGTCTATCGCACGCTTCCTGGATGGCCTAGGCGTTCCACGTGGTCTGAAAGCTGTCGGGTTTGTAGTATTATATATTTTGTCCTCAAGCAATGCTAAACTTATGCTGCTAGATACACTAGTGGTGATATCGGAAGACTTGTTGAAGGGACGCTACCGCAGAGACGTGTGCTGGACCTGGCCCCTGGAATAGGTGATGTCGTTGGCTCGGATGGTAAAGAATACTTGACGATGATAATGGAACGTTCAATGGAGTATTGAGTGCCGTATGATACCAACAATACCATTCTTTCCTAAAATAAATACATCGATGTTTGGCAATCCTCGTCGACAAAGACAAATCTGAAAGACAAATCTGACATGGTATTAGAACGCTATAGTGTTTTCAGGCCATGTATCGATCTGCACAACGGCCAAGTTAAGCAGATAGTTGGTGGCACACTCTCTGATAGTGCACCGGATGTACTCAAGACGAATTTCGTTACAAGGCTCGTATCACTAATTTCACAGTTAGTGAAATATTGACAACGTGCCTTTGAATACACTTTTAGTCAATCTGCAGCAGAGTTTGCGCGTCTATATAGACAGCATGGGCTTGAAGGAGGACATGTTATCAAATTAGGCGCTGGGAATGACGAGGCTGCAAAAGATGCGCTTCGAGAATGGCCAGGTACGCAGAGCCAGCGGTTGGCACGATTCTGAAAGGGTGTTTAATGCACAAACAGGCGGTTTACAGGTCGGCGGTGGAATCACTGCTGAGAATGCGATGGAATGGCTGGACGCAGGTGCTAGCAAAGTAAGTATTCTACATGATGTTCTACGGTATACGTTATTTGGTGGGCAACGCAGGTTATTGTGACCTCCTATCTTTTCCCCTGCGGAAAATTTTCACTAGAAAGACTTGAGAAGATATCATCTATTGCGGGGAAGGATAGGCTGGTCGCCGATGTAAGGTCGGAGAAGAGCCAAACACACGCCTATTTATGTTGCTGAAACCGATCCAGCTGTCGCCGACGCGGGGACAAGTGGATGATAGCAATGAATAAATGGCAGACTATCACAGATATGGAGGTCAACAAGGGTATGATTCATGGATGTCGAATGCGAAAAATTCCTTCTGATGTGCCATGAAAGAATCATTAGATCTTCTATCAAAGTACTGCGGGTGCGATCATCTGTCGAAAGTCGGGTACAAAGGTCCTTAGTGTCCTTCAGCGAATTTCTCATACACGCGGCGGACGTGGAGGGACTCTGCCAGGGCATTGACGAAGCTCTGGTTTCCAGTAAGTAGTCACCAGTTTCTTCGATCCTCGTCGATGACAGTACGTAGAGCTTGGTGAATGGGTTACCATCCAGACCACGTATGCAGGCGGCGCGAAGTGTACGTCTAGGCAACTCAACATGACGGATGGACCATATAACATTTAATAGCCTTAGGTGACCTTGACCTGGTGCAATCACTATCGAAAGGACGTGTGGATCTGACATACGGAAGGTAAGTATGGGGTGTACATAAGCTTGTTAGGCCTGATGATTTATCAAGTTCGCTCGATATTTTTGGCGGAAATTTGGTGAAATTCGATGATTTGGTGAAGCACCATAGGGTATGATAGTTATTTATCGGATAAGATAATGAGCGTGTGAATGTGCAGTATAGTTATACAAATAAGGTTCGCCACCCGAATCCTCCACCGTGACGCCGGCGGTCAGGTACAATACGACGCTCCTCGAGGTGAGTTTCTATTTCTCTATTCAGCTACGTTTGCGTCGGAATATGGTATCTTTAGATAGATGCTAAAGATCACGCTAATATAGACATCAACAAAATGCCCGGTAAAGTCAAGGCTCATGAGCTCCAATACAAGTACGTATCGTAACGAAGGCGAGAGCTACGTTAGGAAGGGAATCTTACGACGGGCTGTCTTTAGGTCAAAGAATGACTTGAGCAAGCAACTACAGGAGCTGAAGCAGGAGCTCCTTCAGTTGCGGGTACAGAAGATAGCGGGAGGTTCAGCATCCAAGCTTACAAAAATGTGAGTTGTTGTGAGATGAAACTTATGATCTTTATTCATCCGGAAACTCTAGCGCTACAGTCCGCAAATATATCGCACGGGTATTGACAGTTACGAACCAGAAGGCTCGACAAAATCTACGCGAGTACTACAAGAACAAG
>QFEO01002533.1:0-11400 GCA_003316615.1 Amanita pseudoporphyria
CTAAACGTTAAAGTTCGTCATCTCGAGAGTTACCACGAACACGGCATGGAGCAGGACCCTCAAGACGAAAACATATTCACTCAAGGTAGTTCCTCTCAACAATCGTCCTCAACTGCTCCCAAACCGCTAATTGTATATGTGGACGAGTCTCACCCGTTTGATCTAGAGGGATACATATCCAACTATACTGGTATGTCGCACCTCTCGTAGCACGTTTACTCGCTATGACCATCTTGGTGCCTTCCAACCAGACCGCACAACTATCGATAGACTAATCCATATTGTCCATAACAATCGCAGCAGAGGCGTTCCAACTCGCCGTACAATACATCCGACGCCTGCGAGACCCGGTTCTCTATGCCAGCTTGACGGTCGCATATGATCAGGTGGTCCTCAACTCTGGAAAGCAGATTCCTAACCCATCCAGAATCGCAACGATCGACCAAAAGTGGCTGGATGAGGTGACTGCGAGGAACCAGGCAGAGAAGACAAAGTTATAAGTTGAGCTAAAGACGTATGTGAATAACATGATTAAGGAGAGCATTCGGGTGCGCGTTTTATTACGTTTTCATCTTGGTATGAACTTAACAAATGCTGTATGCTCGTTCTTAGATGGCTCATCGCGATTTGGGTAACTTCTACCAAGCTACGGGAGATCACGGTCCTGCTATCAAACATTTCGCGAAATCTCGGGAGTTCTGTACGACGATCTAGCATATCCTTGACATATGTTTTTCTGTCATTGAGGCAGGTCTAGTTTCTCTCTTCATGTCACAACCTTTATTAAGCTTACGTACAGCTGATGATCGAGCAACGTAACTATTCAAACCTGACGACCTATATCTTCAAAGCTGAGTCTGCATTAGAAGCAACGCTAGCGTCAAACGGCCCTCCTGGAAACGCGTCCAACGTGGGAACCAACACTGCTGCGGAGAAACGGGACAAAGGATAGATACAGACAAATCTGGATCTTGCGACTGCGTTTTCCCAACTCGGACAAGGGAACTGTGAAAAAATGGCGCTGTACATATTTCGACTTGGACCACCGAAAGATCTCGGAGACTGGCTGTCAAAGTAGGTTTCTGAGTCGGTGTGTCTGACTTCCCTGGCTTTGATACATCGATCTACATAGCTCATTACTCCGGGAGATGTTGCAATTTATGGCACCCTAAACGCACTTGCCGGTATGTCTCGCGGGATGCTCAAAATAGTCAGAGGGGAGGGTACATTTTGACTTGGTATTCAGTAAGATATAGATATGTCCAACATCAGACATGCTAAGACTCATTGCTGTAGACAAGGCATAGAGGGCAGCAGAGCAGGCAGCAGGGAGTGGACAGCAGAGAGGGAAAAGTGGGCAGCAGAGCAGGTGGCAGAGAGGGCAGAGAGGGTGGCAGAGCAAGTGGCAGAGAGTGGACAGCAGAGGGCAGAGCAGGTGACAGAGAGTGGACAGCAGAGAGCCTGCACTGGAGCAGTGGGTGGCAGACCAGGTAGCAGAGAGGGCAGAGAGGGCAGTAGAGCAGGTGGCAGAGTGAGCAGCAGAGAGCAGACAGCAGAGAGGGCAGAGTGGATAGCAGAGAGGGCAGAGCTGGTGGCAGAGAGCAGATGGCAGAGAGGGTGGCAGAGCAGGCAGCAGAGGGCAGAGTGGTGGGCGGCAGAGCAGGAGGCTAGCAGAGAGGGCAGAGAGGGTGGCAGCCTAGTGGGTGGCAGAGAGGGCAGAGCAGGCAGTAGGGAGGAGAACAAACAAGCAGTGTTACGACCAGTACGTGTTTCATCTGTATGTTTTCATCCCTTATGCCACCCCCTGTTTCACCTTCGGACACACGTTTCACCTTCCTGTACATACCTCCTCGTAACCCCTGTTTCATACCTGTTCCAACCCCTGTTTCAAGCGTATTATGTATCTTTGTGTATGCACTCGCGTTGTTTACTACCAAACACCCCTAGCACCTATATAAACCCCTAAGTAGCACTTGTAGTTCCTTAGCTTCGCAATAAAGATCTACATCACTGCCACTCATCAGAACCTAAGTCTTCGACTACCTTCTGATCCTTGGCCCTGATTATCTCGCCCTCCTTGCTGAACCTTCATCTCCAAGACCGCCTGCCACCCTCTTGTCGACGTCTTTCATCTAGGACCGCCCTCACCTTCACTACCACCTTGTGCTCAGGCTTGACGTCTTAACAGATTGCGAAGCTCTCAACAAGGTGCACTCCTGGTAGACAAACTGTCTGATAAAACCCAGACACTGCTACAGCTCCTGGAAGCCACTCACCCTTCCAACAACACCCTCAATGAACAAACCCTTGATCCGTTTATCCAAAAGTTAAAACATCTCGCAGATCAAGCAGACTCCAGTCCATCTTCAGCAGAAGGACAGAAACGCAGACTAGCAGCTCTTCTAGACCCCCATCATACCACCAATCCGAACTGATTAGGACAAGTGATCCAGCACAAAACCTTTGGACAGTACTACAGAGAGCAGGCAATCAGACGTTACAAAGAGGACAACACCCAGCCTACACCATTGATCCACACAGTACCATTCCTAACTCCCACCAAGCCACAGGACGAATCATCAGGAAAACCATTACCTTGGAACGATCCACAACAGTCACAGCCAGCGGTCTCACCCAAACACTTGAAATCACAACTACAGAAGTTTGGATCGAGTATCAAAACCCTGACAGAATGTATTTGTGGTACAAATTCATCGAAAGCAAAACAACAGAAGTCTCAGTTTACGGACTCCTCCTAGGAATGGAGCCAGTCCAAGACAGATAAAACAAAACAACTTCCAGAAGCAGACCCATCTCCAGAACCAAGTCAGATCAACCACACACCCACAAACTATTTGCACCACCCTACGGACACCAGAACAGAGATGTTTGGGAGAAATATTGCCGAATCTATAACTATAACCCAAATCAAGACCTCCTTTGTTTCCAAGCCGAATTTGATGAGTGGAACCGATTTGTAGCCATTGCCAAAGGAACAACACAAGAAGAAGAACCAGCAGACAAACCAGCAGACGAACCAATAGACAATCCAGCAACACAAGAAGAAGAGGAAGAAGAACCAATCCAATATTTTGACGTAGAAGAAATGGCAGAAACTGAAGCCTCAAAATTATTCAGACAGGCAGTTGCCTCACCAGAAGACTATGACAGTGATAGAACCAAATTCGCCTTTTGGTGGCCCAACATGCAATTATACCTCATGGGATATGAATGAATTCCAGCAAAAGGAAAGATAATCACCATCCTAACTCGCCTTAACAAAGGACAAGCCAAGGAATGGGCAGAAACCAAGAAGAACGAAATACTAGCAGGAACTTTAAGTTCATATGAAGTCTTCAAACAACAGTTAGAAGAATGCTTCACGGATCCCATCTGCACACAAGTAGCTCTCAACGACATCCACTCCTTCACTCAGGGGAAACTTTTTGCACAAACATACCTAGACAAGTTTGAAATCCTATGAACTACTAGCCAAATCAAAGACGAAGAAGCCCTATACCTACTCAAAAGAGGACTATCCCCGCGAATCATGAGTCTTATCTATGGATCTGACCAAGAAGCCCCAGATACATACAAGACATTCATAACCAAAGTATGAAAGATTGCCAACAACTTGGATATCAACAGAGGATACCAAGGAAATACCCCAGGAAGAACCATCTTCCAAGGAGAACAATGTACAGGATCAGGAACTACTTATGGTGGAGCAGGAAGGCCAATGGAAATTGATGCCATGGGACCGCGATGCTACAACTGCAGACATTTCGGCCATATCGCAAAAGATTGCAAGAAACCAAAACGAGAAAAAGGCACATGTTTCGAATGTGGGAAACAAGGACATATGGTTAAAGACTGCCCAGTCAGAAAAACGAAACCAAAGTTTGTCAGCAGAAAACCATTCCAAAAATCAGTATGAAAAGAAGACATAGCTGAAGAAATTCCTCAAGAAGAGGAGACACAGGAAGAAGTAGAATCGCATTTTGGCAAAGAGGACAAGTAGGTGTCATACCTGCCCTCTCCCCCAAGGACTCTTGAGTATTAAATGTGTGTAAATATGCCAACAATATAGCCGCTTGTCATGCACCAACTCGAGAGATCCATAAGACACACCAAAGTATCACCCAAGAACCACAACGAAGACCACCCAAAGGATTATTCCTAAACACAACCCTCACCTCAGGATATGGCCACACAATCAAATTCAGACCAGAAGTAGACAATGGATGCCAAGCCACATCAATCCACCCATCAATCGTCAAAAAACACAACCTTATCACCAGAAAACTCTCAAAACCAATTGAAATGACAAATGCGGACGGATCGCCCAACAAACAAAAGAAAGCAACCCATGTTGCACAAGTACGGATGCAATTACCAGAATTCGATCATGAAGAAATCATTGAAGCCCTTGTTCTTGAATTAGGACACAATCAGATGTTACTAGGAATTGACTGGTTAAGACACCACAACCCAAGCATAGATTGGAAAGAACCCAGCATTCAGTTCAACAAGTGCCTGGCCACCTGTCACTGGACACAACTATCAGTAAAACAGTCCCAACAGGCAGAAGTCGACAAAAATGGCTTATTGAAAGGTATCAAACCAGACTACATAAAACCATTCCAACATCTTTTCGACAAAACCAACTTTGACAAACTACCAAAACGAAGAGAATGGGACCATGAAATTAACCTCCTACCAAATGCACCAACTAGCCTCCCGGCAAAAACATACTGAATGACCCAAGCCAAAGAAAAAGCTCTAGACAAATTCATAGACACAGAATTAAAAGCAGGAAAAATTAGACCATCAAAATCACCATTTGCCAGCCCTTGTTTCTTCATAGGGAAAAAGGATGGTGGCTGATGACTAGTCCAAGATTACAGAAAAGTAAATGATATAACGGTCAAGGACAAGACACCGCTACCACGCATTGACAAACTACTGGATACCCTACAAGAAGGAAAGTACTACAACAAAATGGACATCATCTGGGGATACAACAACATCTGAATCAAAGAAGGACATGAATGGAAAGCAGCATTTCTAACACCAAGAGGACTCTTCGAACCCACCATTATGTACTTTGGACTATGCAACTCCCCAGGCACATTTATGCACATGATGCAATTGCTATTCAGAGATCTGATTGCCCAAAAGAAATGTGGCATATATATGGACAACATCCATGCCCAAGGACGCACATTAGAAGAACTAAAAAACAACACGATAGAAGTTCTAAAAATCCTTGACGAAAATGATCTATATATCAAGGAATCAAAGTGCTACTGGGAAGTAACCAAAGTACCAGTACTAGGACACATTGTCGGAAACGGACAAACATGCATGGAACCTACAAAAGTAAAAACAATCCTTGAATGGCAAACCCCAAAAAACAAGAAAGACGTCCAATCATTCAACGGATTCTGCAACTTCTACCGGAGATATGTCAGAAACTACTCAGAAATCACTAGGCCAATCACAAAACTAATGGGCAACGTACCATTCAAGTGGGAAGACCACACCCAGAAAGCATTCGAAAAGCTAAAAGCAACCATTGTGTCAGAAGAAGTCATCACACAACCCCAACCAGGGGGCCAATACAGAGTTGAAACGGATGCTTCAGGCTTTGCCATAGGAGGAGTCCTCTATCAACTACAAAACGGAAAATGGTGAACGGTTGCATTCACATCAAGAACCATGTCTCTGGCCGAACTCAACTATGATATATATGACAAAGAACTACTGGCAATAGTCCATGCAGTCCAAGAATGGCAACACTACTTACTTGATGTAGACAAACCGTTTGAAATATGGACAGACCATAAAAACTTATCCTACTTCCGAACACCCCAGAAGCTAAACAGTCGTCAAACTCGCTGGTACCTTCACCTCCAGGATTATAACTTCACGCTCCATCACATCCCAGGATCATCAAACTCTAAAGCTGATATTCTATCTCGTTTACCATGGTACAAACCCATGCCCACCAATACGGAAACAACACTCTTACCAGAAAAACGCTTCATCAATCAATGCCGACCAAAGATTAAATTGTTTCAGGAGCAACAATTCTGGGAGGGAGGTACAATGCATATAAAAACCACCACGATCTCGACGACACTACAACAGAAAATACAACAAGACCAAAGAAGAGAATCAACAGTCTGACAGCAAAAAGAAAAGCACCCAGACAACTTCAAAGAGGAAGACAAACTACTCTATTTCAAAGACAAAATATACATCCCACCAAACATGAAACTCAGAGAACAACTACTGCACGAAAACCACAATGCACCAATAGCAGGACACCCAGGAAGTTTCAAAATGTATGAACTAATCAGCCAAAACTATTGGTGGCCATCGCTACTCAAGAACATCAAAAAATATGTTGAAGGATGTATAACGTGCCAAAAAAACAAAGCCTCAAGACAAAAGAAAGCTGCACCACTTAACCCACAATCCACACCAACAGAACCATGGGAATCCATCTCATTAGACATCATAGGGCCACTACCCAAATCCAACGGATTCAATGCTATCCTCACAGTCATTGATAGAAGTACAAAGATGATACACCTCATCCCAACAACAACAGAATTATCCATGAAGGGACTTATCAACATATACCTCAAAGAAATATGGAAATTACACAGGATCCCAAAGCAAATCACCAGTGATCAAGGACCCCAGTTCGCGTCCAACCTCATGAAAGAACTATGCAAGAAATTAGGAATACAACAAAACATATCCACAGCATATCACCCCCAGACAGACGGACAAGTAGAACGATCACACCAGGAAACAGAAACATTCCTCAGACACTATATCAACTATCTACAAGACGACTGGGAAGACTGGTTAGCCATAACCAAATACCAATACAATGACAAAGAACATTCTATGACTAAACATACACCGTTCTTCCTGAATTATGGACGACACCCATGGAAAGGAGAGATAACAACTCAACCAACCCAAAACAAGAATGTAGACGACTTTGCACAGCTCTTACAAAAAGCAAGACAAGACGCCAATGCAGCAGCAAAACTATCCGCAAACTGATCAAAAGAACATTACGATCTAAGAAAGAAAAAAGCACATCCATACAAAACCAATGATTTAGTATGGCTCGAAGCAACAAATATAACTAGTAATCGACCAACAAAAAAACTAAACGCCAAAAGATATGGGCCATTCAAAATAAAAGAAAAAGTAGGGACAGCAGCATACAAGCTCGAATTACCAACAAACTGGATGCTCATCCACCCAGTATTCAACCAAGACTTACTAACACCATACAAACAACCAACATTCAAATCACAACAAAAGCAACCACCCCCACCACCAGAAATCATCAGGAACGAACCAGAATACGAAGTAGAAACCATCCTAGACTCAAGAAAACGAAAAAACCAAATAGAATTCCTCATTGCATGGAAAGGATATGGAAATGAACACAACTCATGGGAACCGAAACGAAACATACACGCAAAAGAGAAATTAAACGAATTCAGACAAAAACACCCACTCAAAGCACATATATTGCAATGAAGAGGGACATCTACAAAGCAGTACCCCACCCGTTGTTCTCTGCCTCCCCCTCCCGTGCCAACTTATGATCCAGGCACAGGATCTTTGCCAACCACTCATTACCTGAAGCCATCAACTCCAACTGCTCCACCAACAGCTTTATCATCTGATTTTCGCCCCAGAGCTTGTCCAGGGCCCGATGCATCTGCTCCTCCTCCTCAGGAGTCAACGCAGGATGAGGTTCCAACACATCTAAAAGAGAAGTCAAATTACCAAACAAAACCGATAAATAACAAACTCACGATGGAACTGAACAAACGCATTATGCATTTGTTGCCTGGCCACCCTCTGCCAAGCCTCACTAAGCTCCTCTGAAGAAGCGAAAGCGGAAACGAACTCAGGAGCCCACTGTGGAATGTCAGACATTGTTACCCTTCAAATGTCAAAATGCCCCCTGTTTTATACCTGAAACATGTCTCAGCACGGACCAGCGGCCATCCTTCACCGAAGCGCAGTCTGTCATATTACCCATCAGTCAGAATTCTACTTGGATCTATTCCCACGTCAACCCTACAAAAATCTAGACCGCCCCAGACCTTCACCATCTAATCACATGCGTTGGCCCCGCCTCGCCCTCATAATCACATTCACTATCGCTCTTAATTACGCAGCCAAAGCCCAATATGACCTCCTGGTTAAACTTGTTGCTATCCTCGCTTGTCTCAACAACCAAAGAACAATATCCTCTCCTCCTATTCATCATCGCACTCCCCAGTATCATTGCAGGAATTATGTCTCTCGCCACCAATCAATTGTCTATCCTCAGCACCTTCGTAACCCCACTCATCAGCACCATTCCAATCCCTGCCTGGATTCATCATTGGATGAACGAGTACAGGAGAGACATCAATCAACTCACCCGATACGATGCAGCCACTCACAAACAACTCAACAAGATGCTCCACTTCATGCAAAAACTCGAGACAGTGGTCAGCACCTGGAACCCCACCATCCTAGCCCAGGCATTTGCAACCTTCAAGTTGTCATCCCAGGAACTCATGACTATGATGAGCGATGTCATCAAGGACAGAAGTGAGATCTTAGGAAAGCTTCTCAGCATACAGTACGAGATTAGCCATGGAATTCCCCAAGCCCTCCACCACTTGGTCACCGAAACCATTAGTGAATCACTCAAAGATATCAAAACACTCACCGACTGCATCTCGCTTATGGAGGAAGATCAGGTCTCCCGTCTTCTCAAACTAGACAATGATCTAGCCATGGATGCTCGACGCAACGAGATACATACTATCCTCGACATGATTCGCAGCATGGACCAACACCTGGATCTCATCCATTTTCGTATCACCAAACTTGAAGAGCTCCACCCACCCATTCCTCGCACTCAATCTGCCCCTCATCTTGCCCCAAAGAACGAATCTGTCTCCCCTGCCATCTCCGAACCTCCCCTGGAATATCGCCATCAGACAACCCCCGTTCCTATCTACAATCCTGACCTCCTCCCCTTCTACGACCTGCAGCACCTCCCCATGGACGACAACATTGACTTCACAAACAAGTCATGGTACGCAGTGGCCTATATGGGCATCCCCTACTCCTACGTTACAATGGGACTCGCTCACAACCCTCGCTTCATTGGCATCGCCCCAAACTCCGGACAACTCTGCTTTGCCAACAGCAAGAAGGTCTTAGGAACACTCATCGCCAAAGCCAAAGGCGCCATTGTTACCTAGTTCATGAAGAACATGAACCTTAGAAGGGAGATCCTGTTACGACCAGTACGCATTTCATCTGTATGTTTTCATCCCTTATGCCACCCCCTGTTTCACCTTCGGACACACGTTTCACCTTCCTGTACATACCTCCTCGTAACCCCTGTTTTGTACCCGTTCCAACCCCTGTTTCAAGTGTATTATGTATCTTTGTGTACGCGCTCATGTTGTTTACTACCAAACACCCCTAGCACCTATATAAACCCCTAAGTAGCACTTGTAGTTCCTTAGCTTCGCAATAAAGATCTACATCACTGCCACTCATCAGAACCTAAGTCTTCAACTACCTTCTGATCCTCGGCCCTGATTATCTTGCCCTCCTCGCTGAACCTTCGTCTCCAAGACTGCCTGCCACCCTCTTGTCAATGTCTTTCATCTAGGACCGCCCTCACCTTCACTACCACCTTGTGCTCAGGCTCGACATCTTAACAAGCAGCAGGGAATGACTTGTGCCACTGGCAGTGAAGGGAGGGCAGAACAAGCAATGTGGTGAATGTAACCAAGTCTGATGAGTCACAAGCATTAGTAACCTGAGTGCTACTGGTACAAATAGAGGTAAACATTGGACTTTGTAATTTTTAATGAAAATGGGATTGCATGATGTGCTCTGACATCAATTTTTGGTTAACCCATTCACCAATGCTCATACTTACACTTTATTCTATGGTCCTAAATAGTTGATGATGAGTTTAGCAATACATCATTGGCCCTTAACAATATTATGTGCTGTTAAGACTGTTTATATCAATTATGTTTAATTCCCAGATTGGGTTTTTCCTGATGGCAGCTCCTGCTGCCATTGTAGCATGTAACCATGCCTTGGGAACATGCTCCACCATGTGTGCAAATGTTGTGTTGGTTGCACCTATTCTGTAAGTACCAAAGGTGCTTTGGTAGTAGGAGTTTTTGCTGTAGACTCATACTATGGTTCAGATAAGTCTTGTGGTCCTCCTAGTAGCCATGCTGGTTAGTAGTTTCCTTGCTTGGAATGCTATTGTAGTCAATGGGAGTTTTTCTTTTGAGTGATATGTGATAATAGTATTATATACAACAATGTTGACTGAAGTTCTGTACTTAAAACAACAGTGGTGGCATGACATTGAATGATCTCCCATGTCTGCAAAGAAAATAAAAATACTTCTGCTGATACAATAATGGATGCCAAGAATGTACATCCAGCAGTAGGAGTGTCATCATATAATATAAGATGGGACAAAGCTCAGACTAAACAGAAATTCATGCCAAATTATAAATGTCATATCAATTTCATATGCATACTATACAGACTATCAACTGTTTGCACTTTGGAATTCTCCTTTACCAGGTTAGGCCACATAATTTTTCCAGCCCCATCACATTACTTGGCCTTGAAAACTTTACTCCATAGTGCTTCTGCTTTTCCAAGCCATCCCTTTTTCTTGTATATTAATTTAATCATGTTCTTGTGGGCCTGCTGATGGCCAGGTTCAATATATTCCTTCCTTTTTCCCATTAAAAATATCTCAAGTTTCTTTGCTTCATTATGTTTTCCTAGGTACCTGTATGTAGTCACCAAGTTGGCCATGACATCAAGAGTATGTGGGTGGTCTGTCCCAAATATTTGCTTCCTTTTCTCTATCACATACACCTCAAGCTTCTCTGATTCATCAATTCTTCCTAAATTCCTGTATGTGATTGCTAAATTGGCCATGACAGTAAGAGTATCTGGATGGTCTGTCCCAAGTATTTCCTTCCTTTTCTCCATCACATATACCTCAAGCTTCTCTGATTCATCATTTCTTCCTAAATTCTTGTATGTGTTTGCTAAATTTGCCATGACATTAAGAGTATCTGGATGGTCTGTCCCAAGTATTTCCTTCCTTTTTTCCATCACATACACCTCAAGCTTCTCTGATTCATCATTTCTTTTTAAATTCTTGTATGTAATTGCTAAATTGGCCATGACACTAAGAGTATTTGGATGGTCTGTCCCAAGTATTTCCTTCCTTTTCTCCATCACATACACCTCAAGCTTCTCTGATTCATCAATTCTTCCTAAATTCTTGTATGTGTT
>QFEO01002556.1:0-12636 GCA_003316615.1 Amanita pseudoporphyria
TTCTGTCTCCCATACGACAGGTGAAGGTCAGGGCGAACTAGATTTGGATAATATCAATGGTGGTGGTGGCATCCTATCCGCACAAAAACAACAACATCAGCGGATCTCGTCAATATCGAATGTGTCGGACGATGGTACACGTCCGATTAACAAGAAAGTGCGTACGAGTTTGACAGAGAGTGCACCTACGAGCGCGGGTGTTCCTACTACCGTTGAGCCTACTGGACCGGGTGCGAAGAAGAGAAGGACGGCGGTTGTGACGGCTGGAAATGCGGGAGGTGAGTTGAACGGTGTTGAAGAGTTTGCTGGGCAGGAGCAAAGTGGTGTGTCGCAAGCTCAGACGAAAAGTGCTATTGCTGCCGCTGGAAAAGCTGGAGGAACGAGTGGGACGAAATCGAAGAAAAGGAGGGGTTGATGTTATGCTTTTCTATGTTTGTTTGTTTTTTTCGCCGGGGAGGGGGAGAGAGACCGGTGGTAGAAGAGGACAGACTAGTCAAGGTAAGTTTTTATTCTCTGTTTAAGCTATTCGCGAAGGAGGTATTGATGCATTTTACACCCTACTACAGGTCGGTCCTCGTTGGAAGTATCAAAAAAAAGAGAGAGAAAGAGAACTACTGTATGTTTGATTGATATCTCATTGACTGACTTTCTTGTGCGTTGTATAATTGTCACTCCTCGTTTACGTCTGTCTGTTTTTTTTTTCTTTCTACGTCTTGCAAAAACAGCTGTATGATTAAGCATTATTTTGTATGTCTTGTACGAGAGTGTGTGTGTTGAGGAAAATGTTCAGCTTACACTTTAACCATTAAAAAATGCCGACGCTTCATGACTTGTTATTGATCTCGGCTCTTAGCTGTGTTCCCATTTAAATTCATCGGAGACTATTACCTCCAAGGGGCTGCGTTTCATTCCGCATGCGCTCGACACAAAGCAAGGTGATCTAATGTTTGGACCCGGCTCTGATTTGCTACTTCAAGACACAGATCTTGATCTAGGGAGTATCGCCCCAGAGTCTGCCGTGCGAAGGTACCGGGTCTTTGAGTGGGAAAGTACATCATAATGCATAACTTATAAGCCCGCTGAATAAGGGCTGCGTAAGACTATCTGCTGCATCATCCCCTCCTCTCTCTCTTCCAAGAGGAAACGTGTATGCGGAACGAGGGACCCTGTCGCACAATCGTCTAAGGTCGAAGTCGGCGACATGGAGGTGGTATCAGAAGTAACGTAGTGGGTACGGTGCGTGGTAGATGACTCGGACTTGATGAAGCAGGTTTACCGCAAAGTCAACATCAGCCTTCGAGTCGCCTCCTAGTAAGAGGCAGTAATATACAGTATTGCAGCCGCTCCCTGAGCGCCCTCAGCAGTCACGGTCGCCAAAGGGATCGATTTAGCGGGAGGTAAGAACGAAAGGCTGCATGATTCAGCACGCAGGGATTAAGTGATTCTGGACATGGAGGTGAGGTATGAGAGTGAATATTTACTGCTAATTGCACAGCAATGATATAGCGATAGCATATGTAGTATTTTCCGCAACTTCTTGCTGATAAGATAATGCGTGCAAATAATGGTCAGTAGATGACCTCACGGAATCTTTGAAAAGATGGGCAATGTTACTGTATTGAAGCATATGTGTAATAAAAAATCTGATAACAGTCGCATATCAACAATAGCAAAAGAACACACATCGAAAGCAAGGAAACCGAGCGATTTAGCAACTTTGGGAATGATGTGGTGTAAAAATTATACACTACGTAGATTGCGTGCAGCTCGAATGGCATGAGAGACGCGCCGAAGGTACAGTATGAATAACACGAAGAACAAAGAAGAAATACAAATAAACAAGAGCAAAATGACCTGCATAGCGCACAACTGACTGTTTTCGATGATACTGGTATTAATCTGCCCAACGTTTGGACAGACGACATCAACAACTAGCGCAGTAGTAAACATTATTACACTCCTGAACAGCTACATGTTAGTCATCTTACGCACTCCAATAAAATATATCTTCTTACCATGCCGTCCATATGGAGGGGACAGCAAAGAGCTCCCAGATACCCCGACAAAAAAAGGTTAACCCAGATATGTCATGCTTGATAGTCGCATCAGTTTCTACACATCATATAGAACTCTAGAGACACACCTCACGATGACCAGAGAAAAAGATGATCAAAATTGTGGAACATGTCAGGCCCATCACCGCCTGAAGCATTGACAAGCGTATAAAAAATCCGGATATAACATTGACCTCAGAAGACGCTTTGAATGATATAGCCGCAAGTGCCCTAGCGCAGAGTGAAGGATTGATCAAGCGAATAGTTTAATACTCACGCGAGCAAGACACTGTTGACGTTGCGAACAGCTTTCCATGCGGTAATGTTGGGCGATAATTCTAGATAACCAAAAAAGCAATCAGTTCTCAGTCGACCATTAAAGATTAGAAAAATGGGTACCCAACCCAGACCCTCTGCTAGTAGAGAGTGCGGCGTGAAATGACGGAATGGCAACGGTGAAGATAGTAATGGAGAGGACACAGAACTGCTTCAAACGAGGAAACTCGAGGTGATGATTGACAGATTCCGAGTCGGAACAAGTGATGGCGGCCATGTCCCTGTCCTCAGGCATGTTGTTTGAAGTATCAGGCTGTATGAGCTTTTGGTATCATCTTGGCATAGTTTTTATATGACATCTTATGTCAGCCAAATGGGAACAGTTACGGAAAGTGTGCGTTAGGATTACATAACATCATCAATCCAGAGACATCCTGCCGAGCTGTCACATGTCACATGTCACACCTTGATCAATCGTAGACTCTTTTGGAAATGCATATGTTAGACGGAGTTTGATTCCAAGAATAGATCTATACCGTCGTCCAGTATGTGTAGTAGATATCAATTACAATTCCTTTGTTGGCCGACATCCCATTCACAATGGACAATAGTACACTCAGGAGAGATTATGAACCGGTCATCCAATACATGAATGACTGCAAGCTTTCAATTCCCAGTCTCATTAATGTGCTACTCACAGACAAGAGATACAAGAATCACTCATTAACGAACAACCTGCTTGTAAATGGAGAAATTGTTATTACATGCCTGTTGGGGCATGCTCACCTCCCTGATCAAGTTTGGAATACACTTCGACCATTAAAAACTGCCGACGCTTCATGACTTGTCATTGATCTCGGCTCTTAACTGTGTTCCCATTTAAATTCATCGGAAGCTATTACCTCCAAGGGACTGTGTTTCATTCCCCATGCGCTCGACACAAAGCAAGGCGATCCAATGTTTGGACCCGGCTCTGATTTGCTGCTTCATGACAGATCTTGATCTAGAGAGTATCGCCCCAGAGTTTGCTGTGCAAAGGTACCTGGTAAGTAATCAATTCATCAGATTTGGACAGAAAAAATAAATGATGATCGATGATACGTCTTTGAATGGGAAGGTACATCATAATGCGTAACTTATAAGCCCACTGAATAAGGGCTGCGTAAGACTATCTGTTGCATCATCCCGTCCTCTCTCTTACTGTTTTTATCCGATTATTGCCAAGAGGAAATGTGTATGCGGAACGAGGGACCCTGCCAGTGTCGCACAATTGTCTAAGGTCGAAGTCGGTGACATGAGGTGGTATCAGAAGGAAGAGTAACGTGGTGGATACGGTGCGTAGTAGATGACTCGGACTTGATGCAGCAGGTTTACCACAAAGTCAACATCAGTCGTCGAGTCACCTCCTAGTAAGAGGCAGTAATATATGGTGATTGCCAACTAGGGAACGATTTAGCGGGATGTAAGAACAAAAGGCTGGCATGATTCAGCGCGCAAGGATTAAGTGATTCTGGACATGGAGGTGAGGTATGAGAGTGAATATTCGCTGCTAACTGCACGCCGATAATATAACAATAGCGTATTGGCATTTTCCGCAACTTTGGGAGCTTCTTGCAAATAAGATAATAGGCATAAATAATTAAATACTCTACGATAACATGGCGTGGTCATTATGATTTCTTGCAATGCTCTTGGTCCCCATACTTGATCCCTCTCGTTGTTGAGCACACGAACTTCTGTATACTTTTCGCTAAACACAACATGATACAGGTTGGAAACATCTGAGAAGAAAACGTTAGCATAGATAATCTCCAAATATTGAGGTATCGTACCTGAATGAGAGGCCTTGGGGATTGTTGTGCGACAATCAAGGAGAATATAATCAGTCATATCACGATCTTTCAGCCACTTGCTATATGCGTCGTCTGCTTTAAAACGGCAAGGATGGTTGTTCAAACAATCTCCCTCATGAGTGATTTCAATTCCCCATTTCACGCCAGGGATGAAGAAGTCAATACAACCGGCGACTTTTGCTCCCCGGCGTGCAGACGCAAACTCCGGGGAGATGCGAACATTTCCACAAGTGGCGGCGAGGAGGGAGCGATAGTACTCATCTTGGTACTGAGCTTCTGGTGGTAGGCCAGTGGATCCACCGTTGGCGCGGCGGATTGGCAGCTCCATCCGCGAGGGCTTTAATTTTGCAAGGACCTGTAGTGACAGCGCGTAAAGGGTATTAAACTGGAGGAGACGATCCATGGCTGGGAGTCTCCAGGACAGTGCCGCATGGTGGAGGGGGGACGTCAACACATAAGACTGGGGTCCAAATCCAAATACGTCTTCGGCGTAGATCCATCCCTTGCGATGGCAGTATTGAATAGCCTTCAAGTTTTTATTGCTTTCCGTCACGCTACCAGATATGAGCAAGCATTGAAGCACCAGAGGCATCTAGATGGCCCGACAGTCCCATGTTTCTAGGTAGGCCTCGTGTGAAGGCTCCAGCGACATTATGCATGATGTAATCAAGAGAGAGCGCTTCATAATAGGTATCAAGCTTGAATGGTCCATCTCTTTGTTTGCGCATTTTCACCTAGAGACAGGGTTAGTGGAGATACAAAACGGGGGGCACTGTACAAAGAACACACTTTGTCTAATACGAGTCTCAAGAGTTCGCAAACAGCACCAACATGCCCAGCCGTCAACTCAAAGATTTTTTGCGAGAGGTCGAGGTCGATCACTAGTTCTTTGTTGAACTGTAACACAACTTCATTGAATTCGTCCCAATCAAGCAATAGACCATTCACTTCCACCCCACCCCATATCTTCCTGGGCCATAGAGTCATACGAGCTGCTCTCCTGAGATTCGTGGCTGTTCCTCCGGAGATGCCCTTACCAGGAGTTGATACGTGGCCATAGCTGCAAAATACAACAACACGACACCAACTTGGCTTGTCGATGATTTCCTTCAAGAACCCGTGCCAAAGGTAGCTATCTTTGAATGTATCCTGACCTCCATCCATAAGTAAGAAAGCAGGGTTCGTTCGTGCAGGGCAATCGGAAAAGAGGGCCTGGATCCAAGAGTACGAATTCAAGTTCTGCTCTTGCGGAAGGAAGTTTTGCGGCGGCCATGAAAAAGTTACACGGACAAAAGCTTCAGGATCTTTCCGTAGAATATCCTGGCGCAGTAGATCCAAGAGAGTTGACTTGCCACTCCCTGGAGGTCCTCGAACCTAGCATGAAGATTGCTCAGACGGCGGCACTAAATTCTTAAGATCTTGAGACGTACATAGATCAGCCCTTCCTCCATCATAGTATCATACAACCCTTCAACTGTCCGTTTATGGAGGCTGAAGTTTGCTGTGAAATGCTGGAAATCAACTACATAGAGAAGATAATAGGAGATATATATACACTCACGTGGAATTTCGGGCGGGTCTGAACCAGCACGGTGTGTTAGGGGTGGTTGAGGCAGCGGGACGGTGAGAGATGCTAGAGAACATACGCAACAAGAATGCCAGTACAATGATAAGCATCAGAAAGCAAGAAAGGTATGGTTAGGAAGTCGACTCACCGGAAACTACAGGGTAATAAGTCAGCAAAGAGACAGGTTTTGGAGTGAATCTCATCAGAAATGCTCAGCCGCAGAGATTCGCTATCACTCACTGGTAGCAGGGATCCCTACAATTACGACGAGGCGCGTGGTGGGAGGCTGATCTGGCCAATATGCCAAGACAGAATTCCACGGTTCTAACTCTTCGACGCCTTCATCATTCTTTTTAGGCTTGAGGCCCTTAAGAGAACTTTCACTGTGCATGCTGAGATCGATGTCAACCTGTTGGCGGGAGTAAGCCATGTCACTTCTCACTGGAACTCATTGATGACGCTCACCTTCCACAGTTTCAGAGCGGGAGGGCTAATGTCCCGTGCTCGCTCCTTTGCTATCTCTTTCTTCAAGTCGCTAATATCCACGCAATCACGCCCAACGGTAACTGCAAAGACGGTAGAATCGCCTTCGATGAGACAATTGAGTTTGCGCGAGCCATCCTGACTCGAGTCTGGGGTGTCAGGCATAGTGGTTGGGAAATGACTGCGTTCTTCACAGATCGTAGAATACTGTTGTAAACATTCAGATAAACATTGAGTGAATGGATACTTCGTGAGTGACGAGAGAGAGCCCGTGTGTCTAAGGTGTGTTCGCTATGTAGCGTCTTATATGCGGTCTCCCCTTTCTGTTCTATTCCAGGGGCCGCCGACGAATACATTAGGGCCCGACAATTGTATTGTTGGCGTCTGTTTATTACTAGATAAGCGTCGGCTTACGCTGGTTCGGAAACTGCAAACGGGGCATCGTCCGCAGGTGTGACTGGTTCAGGGGCAACAGGAACAGGTTCCACAGGTGATCTAAGCGTCGGCATGCATATTCAATCACCTTTTATGATGCCATGGATGTCGTATTGGGGATACAGTGGCTTCCCACAGTTCATGCCGAACCCGGGTACAAATGATATATATGGAGGCACTACGCAGAGCTTGGCGGCGTATGGCTTCCCGTACAATGAGATCGGTGGTGGTAGTTGGGGAAATGTTGGTAACGAGAATGGGGCGGCTGGAACAGCCGGTGGAGGAAATTTCAGTGGCCTGTTTTCGCCTGTGCTGCAGGGTCAGAGGATTGGCTATAGCGCGGGCACTGGGACGCCCAACGCTTCGACGAACGCTGGTTCCACTGCCATTGATGATAGTCAAACTCAAAATCAAAATGATATCAACGCCACCAACATGAATGTAGGTGCCATCAGTCCTCTCCAGCACCACCTTTCGTTACTCGCGTCCAATTGGCAAGGGACGGAGGACATTAATAAGGGTGTGAACGCAATGAATACGACGATTCATAACCTGATTCAGGCGCTTGGACTTGACCCTGCGTTGATGGATGAGTCGTCTTCGCACAATGGTGAAGATGGAGATGGTGCTGGTGGTAGTGCTGACGGCGACACCACTAGTACTGGCGTGGATGATAGCGGAGCAGGTGCAGGCGGACTCGGCAATGGATTTTGAGAATTTCTTGAATACATGGAATAACCCTGGTGTTGGCGATGATAGTATCGATGCTGGTGGAGGGATAGGAGGTGGTGGTGGTGGGATTACGGCTCCGTCAAGTGAAGTGGCGACGACTTCGAATTCGGCGCAATCCGAAGCACCCGTTGCTGGTTCTGTCTCCCATGCGGCGGGTGAAGGTCAGGTCGAACTGGATTTGGATAATATCAATGGCGGTGGTAGTATCCTATCAGCGGATCTCGTCAATATCGAGTGTGTTGGACGATGGCGCACGTCCGATTAACAAGAAAGTGCGTACGAGTTTGACAGAGAGTGCACCTACGAGTGCGGGTGTGCCTACTATCGTTGAGCCTACTTGACTGGGTGCGAAGAAGAGAAGGACGGCGGTTGTGATGGCTGGAAATGCGGGAGGCAAGTTGGATGGTGTTGAAGAGTTTGCTGGGCAGGAGCAAAGTGGTACATCGCAAGCTCAGACAAAAAGTCCTGTTGCTACCGCTGGAAAAGCTGGAGGAACGAGTGGGACAAAATCGAGGAAGAGGAGCGGTTGATGTTATGTTTTTCTATGTTTTTTTTACCCGGGGAGGGAGAGGGAGACCGGTGGTAGAAGAGAACAGACTAGTCAAGGTAAGTTTTTATGCTTATAGGTCGAAGATTCTAACCATTAAGAACCGCTGATGCTTCATGACTTCGTTGTTGATTTCGGTGTTATTAGTTCTTAAATTCATCGGAAACTAGCACCTGCAAGGGGCCGTCCCATACCTTCGACACAAAGCAAGGTGATCTAATGTTTGGACCTGGCTCTCTTACTGAAGAAATTTGCTACTTCAGGACACAAATCTTGAGCTAGAGAGTATCGCCCCAGAATTTGCTGTGCGAAGGTACCTGGAGTAAGTAATCAGATCCAGATTTGGACAGAAAAAACAAATGATGATACGTCTTTGAGTGGGAAAGTACATCATAATGCATAACTTATAAGCCCACTGAATAAGGGCTGCGTAAGACTATCTGTTGCATCATCCCGTCCTCTCTCCTGCCATCTTTATCTGATTATTGCCAAGAGGAAATGTGTACGCGAAACGAGGGGCCCTGTCGCACAATCGTCTAAGGTCGAAGTCGGTGACATGGAGGTGGTATCAGAAGGAAGAGTAACGCGCTGGGTACGGTGCGTAGATGACTTGATGCAGCAGGTTTACCGCAAAGTCAACATCCGCCTCGAGTTGCCTCCCAGTAAGAGGCAGTCATATACAGTATTGCAGCCGCTCGCTGAGCGCCCTCAGAGTCATGATCACCAACGAAAACGATTTAGCGGGAGGTAAGAGCGAAAAGCTGGCATGATTCAGCGCGCAAGGATTAAGTGTTTCTGGACATGGAGGTGAGGTATGAGAGTGAATGTTCGCTGCTAACTGCACGGCAATGATATAACGATAATGTCATATGTATTTTCCGCAACTTTGGGAGCTACTTGCTGATAGATAATAATGATCGGCAGATGTCCTCACAGGATCTCTCGGAAAAGATGGGCGACGTTACTGTATTGAAGCCTATGTGTAATAAGAAATCTGATAACAGTCGCATATCTATAACAACAATAGCAAAAGAACATACATTGAAGCAAGGAAAGCAAACGATTTAGTAACTTTGGGAATGATGTGGTGTAAAAATTATACACTACGTAGATTGCGTGTAGCTCGAATGGCATGAGAGACGCGCCGAAGGTACAGTATGAAGAACACGAAGAACAAAGAAGAGATACAGATGAATAAGAGTAAAATGACCTGCATAGCGTCTAAGTGGTTGTTTTCGATGATACTGGTATTAATCTGCGCGACATTTGGACAGACGGCATCAACAACTAGCGCAGTAGTAAACATGATTACACTCCTGAACAGCTATATGTTAGTCATCTTACGCACCCCAATAAAATGTATCATCTTACCATGCCGTCCATATAGAGGGGACAGCAAAGAGCTCCCAGATACCCCGACAAAAGAAGGTTAACCCAGATATGTCATGCTTGATAGTCGCATCAGTTTCTACACATCATATAGAACTCTAAAGACACACCTCACGATGACCAGAGAAAAAGATGATCAAAATTGTGGAACATGTCAGGCCCATCACCGCCTGAAGCATTGACAAGCGTATAAAAAATCCAGATGTAACATTGACCTCAGAAGACACTTTGAATGATGTAGCCGCAAGTGCCCTAGCGCAGAGTGAAGGATTGATCAAGCGAATAGTTTAATACTCACGCGAGCAAGACACTGTTGACGTTGCGAACAGCTTTCCATGCGGTAATGTTAGGCGATAATTCTAGATAACCGAAAAAGTAATCAGTTCTCGGTCGACCATTAAAGATTGGAAAAATAGGTACCCAACCCAGACCCTCTGCTAGTAGAGAGTGCGGCGTGAAATGACGGAATGGCAACTGTTAATATAGTAATGGAGAGGACACAGAACTGCTTCAAACGGGAAAACTCGAGGCGATGATTGACAGATTCCGAGTCGGAACGAGTAATGGCGGCTATGTCCTTATCCTCAGGCATAGAGTTGCTGTTGATTCTGTTGTTTGAAGTATCAGGCTGCATGAGCTTGGTATCATCTGGGCCTACTATATAGCACTTAGTTTTTATACTAAGAAGTAGGTTCCTATTGGGAACTTTGAAGCTCCAAATCCGGACCCGTCGACACAGTAATATGAAGAGTAAATACTTTATTTTCGTCACCTGTCACATGTCATCCCCTGTGTGTCCCAAGCTCGGCATTATAACAGCAACGTGTTCAGGAAAATCACCGAGTTCAGCAACGCCACGTTCATCGCAACGGGTCCATTATCAGCTCATTTATGAAGAACATCTTCTTGTGCCATTCCAGATGAATGTTGTATTAGAATGAGTGCTGTCTGTTAATGACCATGGCGGGCAGGCCAATGGGGCCTTACTGCATTGTATCATCCAACAACCACCTTATTGTCTGAGCCATCTCGGAGGTAAGGGAGATCTTGGTACGATAGACATCACAGTAAGGAGCCGGCTGCGCCAGAGAGCTCGCATTGTTATCATACTGTAAGGATGGATTCCCTGATTTGCTCTCCAGTTACTTCTTTATTGCAGTTCCAATTTAATTTCCTAGCGTCTTGATAGGTCACGTAGTCGCGACAAGGTCTTGTTACCTTACAGGTGCAAGCATTCCTGGACAAGGAGAGCAAATATCCACTGTTAATTGCACAGCAATGGTAAATGCCGTCAATGATAAATGCCATGAATCGGTGATGCTACCGATAGTGCCCGTGCAAACTTTGGAATTAATACGATATTAATGATCGATCTGATTTTACAGAATCCCCGTTAAGTTCACCGTAGCGGCTAAACCATCATTTTCCCGAACTTTGCATGTTTGGATCGTTTAGATCTTAGATCCGAGGCATTCCTAGGAGCAGCGTCTGCTTGAGAGGGACAGGACATTTGTTCTATAGAGAAACTGCAGCGTTTCATGATATGTTTTTACGGAGCTGTTAATGTATGTACAGCTCTAAGGGATTGGTTTACCACTGGTGTCGATAAAACCCAGAAGAGAGCCATTTTATTAGTGGACCCAATGCATGCTCACTCACTAATATAAAGTTCTAACTGTAGGATTACTAGGCCCAGAGAACGAGAAGTGTAGTCACACTCCATGCCTATTGAAGACTTCGTGGCATTCGACAATGCTATGAACTTCTCATGCGGCAAAGTCCTATCACAATACGACGTTGAATGGCCGTTTCACAGATGCGGTGAGTCTAGCTACACATCTCTCATCCTGAGCGTACATGTACTGGTTGATGGCAACGTGCTCAAAAACATCAACATTCACGCACCGGTTCCATACATATATGGTTGGTGTTTGTCCGTCACATACGTTTAGACCGGGCGGGGACGCAGGAAGTCAACGCGCACGCCTGCCATATTTAGCCGTAATTGGATTACCATCAACAACTCACAACCATGACTAGTGACTTAGCGATTTCACGACATGGGAAGGTTTAAATTTCGTAGCGACGATAATGGACATGATTAATTGATTAATTGATTAGCTACGCGCCAGAGGAGAGCAGCGGAGAGCAGAATGTCCAGAGCAAGTCAGATGTGGCCAGTGCGTGACAAGCCGTTTCTCACTGAGTGTCCCTTGAAGCTCGGTACAGAACAGCCAAAATTACGCACAGTCGGAGCTCGGACTTTAGGTCATGTGATTCGAAAGGCTGCCATTGATTGCCTCGGCAGCCTTGCAATGAGGCGTCATATCCCCAAGGCCGTCACGCGTCAAGGATAACTCGATAACTACTGTTGCCTGTGCGTATTTACAACAGAAACTCTATATATTATGCGACCACTGCGTTGCTGCAAGCCTTGGGTTTTCTTTCCAAATCACGTGCTCTGCTCTCGGTTTTCGGACCGAAGGCCTCAAGCTTTAGACCCCGCTACATGTGTGATTTTCGGGGGGGGGGGGGCTGTCGTTCTGCAAATAGCTGTAACTTTCGCTTGGTGTAGTCGTGAATATACAGGAACATATGCACCAGACTGAACAATTACGCTCTGGAATCTACTTCTGCTCCTGTCTAGAGCCCACTTGCCGTCGCTCTTTAAGCTCATGAGTCACTCGCCGCGGAGAATGGATTGGTGGGCTTATCCCGATCCACGATACTACTATGCGTATTAAGGCTTCCTCTATATATATGGTGGTAGCTTCCGAAACTGATCAGAGTTGTACGTCTTCAGTGCCTTCTCTAAGCCCCCTTCCTGACGGAATTTGGCGATATATGGTAGTGACTTGGCCTGCCTCGCATTTTGACAGATCCCTCGTGCCAATCAAACCTGCAAAGAAGGCATTGTTGGTCGTAAAGGAGCGGCGTGTGGCCCGTAGAATCACCTTCCTAAAGTGGACCGGAAATTCTCACAGGCTGTCTCATTGCAGCGTCCACCATGATTGCCCAAGTCGACCTTGCTCCCTCTGTCAACGGCGACGCAAAAGTCAAGATAAACGGGAAAATAAAGTCCAAGAACCAACTCCGTCGTCTAAAACAAAAGCAGAAGAAAGTGGTACGTTGCTCTCACCCGACCCAGCATCGTTCTAACGCTTCCTTGTGTATGCGTTCGAATTTCTACAGCAGCAGCAGCAACAGCAGCAACAGAATGGGACGCAGGAGGGGAATGACGACGATACGGAGACGGAGGAAAGGATGGAAATAGACGATGATTTGGATTCGTCTAATGTT
>QFEO01002561.1:0-10280 GCA_003316615.1 Amanita pseudoporphyria
AGGTTCAGGTTCAGCACTTGCCTGAACCGAACCTTGAGGTGCAGGTGCAGGTTCGCCAAAAAAGGGCCAAACCCGGACCGAACTGGACCGTGGCCAGTCTATCATATGTGCAAGAGATTAGCCAAGATGCTACAAGAACATGAAGGAAAACTTAGCTTTTCAACTGATGGATGGACTTCACCAAACCATTGGCTGTTCATCACGTTCATGGTCCACCTGGCATACAAGGGCTCTCCGCTAATGCTACCACTTGACATTGTTGAACTCACCAAAGTAAGTCAGTGCAGTTCTGACCATTGCATCACTCATCACTCACTGGATTCCAGTCCCATACAGGCATCGAACTTGTGACAGCATTTGCAACTATTCTTGAGGAATTTAAGTTGACAGATAAAGTACTAGCAGTGACATGCGATAACACAAGTAATAACAATGTCATGATCAGGGAGCTTGCCGAGTTAGTACCTGGGTTTGAAGGAGCAGTAGGCCATACATGATGCTTCCTCCATGTCATTAATTTAGTTGTCAAGTCACTTATCCATCAGTTTGATGCACATGGCAGTCAGGTTGATGTTGACGATGAGCCAGAGCTGGAGGAACCTGTTGATGAGTCCAATATGAATGATGCGCAGTCTGAAGCGGATGGGTCCGATGACGAGGATATGGCCTCTGATAACGGAGATGGATTCATTGATGAGGTTGAAAAGATGGATGAGATCAAGAAGGAGCTTCATGAACATACAATAAGGCCCGTTAAGGTTGTTCTTGTGAAGGTGAGATTAGGCACACTGTCTGTGCTTCATGCAACTTACTAACAATCCTATGACTCTGCCAGCTTCGAAAGCTATCCTTCAAGATCATCAACTCCACAACAATCCTGTTACCAGCATGGAAGCAGATCCTGAAGGAGATGAACGATAAGGAGACCATCATACCACGAGATGTTGCAACACAGTGGAACTTGACTTACGATATGCTTAATTATTGCTTGAGGTATCGTGCGGCCATCGATAGGATGACACAGAGGCGGGATTTAGGGCTGCGGAAGCTTGAGCTGACAGACGAGGAGTGGGACCTTGCCGAGCAGCTGTGTGATAACTTGAAGGTTTGTTTACATGCGGCATCTGCGTGTTATCTGTACTCATGCTGTCATCAGGCTTGTGCCCTGTGCTCTTATACCCTGCCGCACCTCCACTGTGTGTCCTATCACATCCTGCTACACTTCCATCATTGTCGCAACAGATTTTGAAGGATGCGACGCTTTTTTTCTCTCGTCCTTGTTATAACGGAGAACACTTAGTATTACTTGGACTAACAGGACTTGCAGTGCAACAACAAGTCCAGTGTTGACAAGTGTCGAATACCAAATGTAGATTTCAAGGCACTCGCGTACTATGACCAAGTAAATGAGCATGAGGATTATCAGATGCAGCGTGATGCAATGATCAGCCTTGAGCACAATGTAGAGGTAAACGATCTAGATTGATAACAACCTAAGTCAAACTTAGGTTCTAACTACAGTACATGGGGGTCCTTATATACTAGTGGGATCGGTATCTAATAAGAGTAAAGAGATCATAAGAACACGTCAACAAGACCGCGTGTAAGTAAACGATGAAGTCATATGGAACATGATGGAAGGAAGTGACGTATGGTGATGTCATGACTACGTCATAAGTAAGAATAGAAGTCTGTCAGAGTCCAAGGAGGTAAACGGTGTAAAAAGTAAAAGTACATACAACAATGTCCAGAACTTGTATAGTTGTAACAGTCCTATGCCCAATCTTGCCCATGTGATCCCAGCAATGGATCACATCAATGAAACCTTTACGATGGGTGCTCTCGACGAGTCCAGAGATCCAGCAATACGTGCTGCGCTCTCAGTCACTAGGAAAACATTGAACTGGTACTATCAATTAACTGATAGCTCAGAGGTTTATCGGATTGCAATGGGTAGGTCTAAAGATCATGCCAAGTCATTTTCTGGTCTCAGACTCTCAATCTGCCATATGTATTAGTGTTACACCCATGGCACAAACTCACCTACTTCCGAACTGCAAAGTGGGAAGACGAGTGGATCAAAACGGCTGAAACTCTTGTTCACGATGAGTTTGAATGATCATACAACCATACGACAAGCGAAGTGGATTCCAACATTGAGATTCTTGATGAGGCCACAGCAGACTCTGAAACTGTCAAGAAATCCAAGGTATGTCATCTGTCTATGAACACTGTTATATTTATTCTAAGAAATTGAATACAGAACATCTTTGACAATCTCCCAGCTCTTGCAGCCCCGAAATCCTTGCATGCATCCTCTGAGTTTGACTGCTACCTTAAATTAGATGTAGAAGAAGTAGACGATGCTATTACTTGGTGGCATGAGCACCGCTCACTCTATCCTGGGCTCTCACAGATGGCACTTGATTATTTAACAATTCCACGTGATGTTATGAACGGTCACATTAGTTACAGATCACATGCCATTATCCCACCTTTGCATACATATGTTTACTTTGTTCTATCCTTCTTACTCATTGTTCCGGACGATTCTATGGATGACTCAGGCGAACTATTATTAGTATCATGTAAAACATATATAAACCCCAATGAAAGACTAAGGGAACTCAGTCGAGTTCTCTTAGGGTTTCCCTCAGTTAACTTAGTATCGCCACGATACGACTCTCCTTCTCTTCGGTCTTATTCTCCCTCATAGTCCTCCACGGACTTAAGCTTTACTATCAAAGTTCTTACTTGAACTCTCAGTGTTGTGACACACGGCCTGAGGTGGTTCTAACAGTAGAACTCGACTCCCCCACATCTGTGCCGTTGGCAGTCGCTACGACGCCAAAGGCTGAATAAAGGAACACTACCATATCAGCAATCACCCCAAGCACAGAGGATACCCCGATGTCTCAACCCTCTATTCAAGAGGAACCACATATCTTTGCACCACCACCGGTTCAGCTAGCAAGACAGCATCCTCTCACCCTTAACCCTAATAACCTTTTCAACTCCGACGTGGAGCTCATTGGGGAACCATTACCTGTATATTCACCACCACCACCACCATTCCAGATGGCACACCAGCAGCAGCTGCAAAATCAGGATGAAGGAGGAGATCAGCTACCTTACCCATTAACTCCATCTCCCCCTCCGGCGGGACCAGGGAATGGTATGGGTGCACAAACAGTACCACAGGCGCCCACACCAAATCTGCAAAATCTGATGCAGACTATCCTGGAACAGCAGCAAGCAATGCAACAGATGCAGCACCAAATAAATGAAATCTTCAACTCACAGCACCCACAGTCCGTATATGTGCCCCAACCACAGGCACCCATCATCGACTACAACTTTGGAATGAGCAGCCACAACGCACCTACTTTTGGATTAGAAACAGTATCGAAAACAAAGATAGATGCCGCTAAACCAGAACCATACGATGGGAGCCATGACAAATTGGAGTCATTCATCATAGCCTGCCGGCTATTCATAACTTTAAAGCTACGAGACACCACCGAAGCAGAAAAGGTCTCGTGGGTGTTATCATACATTACCGGAGCAAACTCAGTGCTTTGGAGAGATAATTTGATGAAGGAACAGGAACAAGGAAGCCGAATGTTTCCAAGAACGGTAACTGATCTGTTCTATCAACTCCGCGCCCAGTTTGGAGATCAGGACGAACAAGTTACTGCCATCAACAAGTTGAAAGTAATTCAACAAGGGCAAAGGGACGCACAAACCTATAGCCAGGATTTCAAGAATTACACCATAAATTCAGGAATGGATCGAGTAGCGTTAAGAGAAATGTATAAGGAAGGACTTAATTTTGGACTCCGTTGAAGGATATTAGAAATGGATGCGGTCCCAGCAACCTATGAGGACTGGGTACAGGTATCGGAAAGGCTGGATAGGCAGTGGAGACAGGCAAAAGCGGAAGAAGCCTATTACAAACAAAGAGCCAACCGAGGAACATCTACTACCCAGAAAACCGCCAATCCTTCAAATACGCAACAACCTAAGCTACCTGCGGTTGCCATTAATCCACCACGACCAAACCAAGCCGCTAATAGTTACAATCGCCCATGGCAACGCCCCGGTAATCCCAACCAAGCTCGTCCGCAAGGAAACCCAAATCTGGGAATCCAAGGAGGACAAGGAGCCCCCATGGATATAGATCGAAACCGCAGGCCTCCCATGCGCTGTTACAAATGCGGTAAAATCGGACATATGGCAAGAAACTGTTTGTCAACCCTAGATGTATGGGCCATGACCTATGACGAGATGAAGGAACACTTCAGTAAACCTAACGAAGACGAACAGGTGAAGGAACCGGGAAAAGAGGAAGAGAGTCAGTCAAGCCTCAACTGAGCTCTCATAACAGGTATTCGGACTTGGACATAGAAACGGTAATAGATTCAGATAGTGAGACAGTAGTCTCCTTGTCAGAGGTGTCCTTTGGGGATTGCAACCTAAAGCACGGTCACACGAGAACCCAAGTGATGCTTAATTCCTCTAAAAAACAAAATAAAAAACTATTGTCCACCGAAATGCCGAGGCACTTCATCCGCACACTAGGGCCGGCCGGAGAAGTAACCATGAATGTTGTCATAGAGATGCCCGATACACATCGACAAATAAAGACAACGGCCCTATTAGACTCACAGGCGACCGGGATGTTTGTAGACCCCCAGTGGGTTAGCAAGAATGGTCTCAGAACCAGGAAACTCAATAAAGCAATACCGGTTAGAAATGTGGACAGAACCATGAATAAAGGAGGAAGCATACAACAAGAAATAGACGTGATCATGCATTATCAAGGGCACCACGAGCTAGCAACCTTCAAAGTTTGCGACCTAGGAAAAACCGACATGATTATAGGATCTACATGGTTACAACGACATAACCCAGATGTAAACTGGGTAACAGGAGAAGTAAAACTAGAGCGATGTCCCCGATCCTGCGGATTTAGGAAAAAGGAGTTCACGAAACAAAAACAAATAGAATGGAGGAAAGCTCAACGATGGGAACTAATGAACTACCTATACGAAAAGGAAAGAGAAGCGGATTTCGCCTTCTGGCTAGAAGAAAAAAGAGAAGAAGACAAGGATTTAACGTGGATAGAGGATATGAAGCATCCTAGACACTATCATAACGACAAATACCCCTTCGTTCCCCTTAACTACATCAATGAGGACCCACCAAGGATACACCCAAAGCAGGGTAATCAAGGGAGCATCGCAAAAATAAAGCGATGGATAGGAGCGGCAGATATCAGTACGGTGCCATCACTGTTTCATCAATACCTATCGGTATTTGAAAAACAGGCATCAGAAAGAATGCCTACGCGAAAACCATGGGATCACGCAATAGAACTCAAGGAAGGATTTACACCAAAAAAGGGAAAGGTGTATCCGCTGTCACCAGATGAACAGCATGAAGTACAAGAATTTTTGGCAGATCAATTAAGGAAGGGATATATCTGACCATCCAAATCTCCCCAAACGTCACCAGTATTCTTTATTGCAAAAAAGGATGGGAAGAAATGCATGGTACAAGACTATCGCCACATAAATGAGGGAACGGTTAAAAACAATTACCCCTTGCCATTAATATCTGAACTAGTCGATAAAGCGGGGAAGGCGAAGGTCTTCACCAAGATGGATCTACGATGGGGTTATAATAATGTCCAAATAAAAGAAGGCGATGAGTGGAAAGCAGCCTTTACAACATTCCAAGGCACTTATGAGCCTTTGGTGATGTACTTTGGATTAACAAACTCCCCTGCCACTTTCCAAACAATGATGAACGACCTATTCAAAGATCTTATCGATACAGGGAAAGTAATAATCTATATCGATGATATCTTGGTATTCACCGAAACGGAAGAAGGTCACGACGATATCGTAATGGAAGTACTACGTCGACTCAAGGAAAACGACCTATTCCTGAAACCGGAAAAGTGCGAATGGAAAGTAACAGAAGTAGAGTTTTTAGGCGTAATCTTGGGACCCAATGGAATACGAATGGACCCCAAAAAAGTAGATGCTATTCTAAAGTGGCCAGTCCCTAAATCAGTCAAGGACGTGCAGCAGTTCATGGGGCTAGCCAATTACTATCGACAATTCATTGAAGGCTTCGCAAAAATAGCAACGGCATTACACGCCCTAGTCAAAAAAGACAAACAATGGGAGTGGAATGAGGATGCGGACCTCGCATTTCAAATACTTAAACAATGATTCACAAATGCACCGTTATTGGTCACACCGGATGAAAAACATCCGCTCCGTATTGAATCCGATGCATCCGATTACGCCACGGGGGGTATACTGTCAATGTTATGTGATGACGGAAAATGGAGGCCAGCTGCGTTCTTATCAAAAGCACTCAACGAAACTGAACGCAACTACGACGTTCATGATAAGGAAATGTTGGGTATAATGCACTGTTTAGAAGCATGGTGACACCACTTAGAGGGCGCACCCCTTCAATTCACAATCTGGACTGATCACAAGAACCTGGAATACTTCATGAAAGCTAAAAAACTTAACCAGAGACAGGCGCGCTGGGCCCTCTATCTGTCACGCTTTGATTTTAGGTTGGAACATAAAGTGGGTGTTACCATGACAAAGGCCGACACTCTGTCCAGGAGGCCAGACCTTAAAGAGGGGATGGAGCTGGACAACAAGAACATTGTACTGTTAAAACCCGAATTTTTTAAAATTGCAGCTTTACGACAAGGACAGCTACTAATAAATGGGGAAGAACAGGAAATCCTAACCCAAATCCGATGCAACACTACCTGGGACGAACCAGTCCAAAAGGCAGTAGAAGCGATGAAGAAGGCTGGAATAAAGAAAACAGACGACCGGGAGTGGGAAATCGAGCAAGGGCTGGTACTGAAATTTGGCAAAGTCTATGTACTGGACAAAGACTCGCTACGAATAAAGCTCATGAAACTTCATCATGACACACCAATAGCGGGACACCCGGGACAATGGAAAACTATAGAGTTAGTCACAAGGAATTACTGGTGGCCAGGAATCACGGCCGACATCAAAAAGTATGTACAAGCCTGTGACAGGTGCCAGCGGATGAAGACACACCCGGAACCACCGGCAGGGAAACTGTGACCAAATGAAATACCCAGTAAACCCTGGGCTCACTTAACAATGGATTTCATAGTCAAATTACCACCCTCCAAGGGAAACGACGCTATCCTAGTAGTATGCGACCGCCTCACCAAAATGACTCATTTTATCGCAACCACAGAAGCAACCTTGGCAATTGGGCTAGCCACCTTGTTCAGAGACAATATATGGAAGTACCACGGGTTACCAGAATTGATCATCTCGGATAGAGGACCCCAGTTCGCAGCAGCCATGACTAAGGAGCTTAACAAACTATTGGGAATCCAAACTAAGTTATCTACAGCTTACCACCCCCAGACCGATGGGCAAATGGAAAGAATGAACCAGGACCTAGAAAAATATCTCCGAATGTATGTGGATCGGAGACAGGAAGATTGGGCCGAATGGTTAGCTACTGCAGAGTTCGCATACAATAACCAAATCCATGCGGCAACGAAACACACCCCATTCTTCAGTAATATTGGACGACATCCCCGAATGGGAATAGAAGTCCGGAGAGAAGGAAAACACCCAGCTGCGCAGGAGTTTGCCGAAACCATGAAACAGGTACATGAGGAAGCAAGGGCGGCTCTCACGCAGTCACAAGAATTGATGAAACGAAATGCGGATAAGCACAGAAAGGATGCCCCGGAATACAAAGTGGGAGACAAAGTGTGGTTATCCACTAAAAATATACAGTTACGAGATCGCCCCACATGTAAACTAGCCAAAAGATGGATAGGACCGTATCCAATCAAAGAAGTAATCTCGGAAAACGCTGTAAAATTGGATCTGCCATTCAGCCAGAACATTCATCTGGTGGTAAATGTGTCACAAGTACGACCATATGTAAAACCAACAAGAGGACAGAAAATAGCACCCCCACCTCCGGTGGAAATACAAGGGGAAAAGGAGTATGAAGTGGACGAGGTGACTAATTCTCGATTATGGAGAGGGAAATTAGAATATTTGGTACGATGGAAGGGGTACATGGGGGACCACGACACTTGGGAACCCGCAGGCAACTTATCACACACCAAAAATAAAGTAAAGGCCTTCCATCAGAAGTACCCAATGGCGATCAGATACATACAGGCGGCGGAAATGAAGGAAATTCCCTTTCGGCCATATGAAAATTACACGGACCCCGATACCTGGGAAAAAAGATGGATACGATGGAAGGGCAAAGGGTTGATGACGGATGTAGAGCTGCGCAAAGTAGACCATGAGGAGAGCGCAAGTTATGGTCAAAAGGAGGAAGAAGGCAATGAAAACCCATAAAAATGCCACACCCCCTGCGAGCCAGAAGATCAGCATCCCCCTTACTAGCTTCCTCTTTACACCCTGCAGGCGGCAGTAATCTCATCGACTTAGTACGCCAGCGACAGAAATCTCAGCGCATTCGGCTACAGGCTATAGACCCTAGGCGACGCCGATGAGTACCCACTCCTGATCCCCCCTCATTACCTCACCCTTCCAACGACGAATTCGACCCCAACGACATTAGGATGCCCTCCCCTTCGTCAACTCACATCCCCCCTCCGACTACCAACTGCGGAACTATGGAACGTATGATGGACGTCCACCAGGCCATCTCTGGGCTATTACATCACCAGTCTTTTGTTACCCTCAACGTCACGTCCCAACCACCTGTGCCGATGACGCAGCAGGAGATGAACCGATGGACAAGGGAGTATGAAATGCATCAGACGTTCTTGAACATCTGCCAGACCCTATTGGACAACGTAAAAGATAATGTGAAGTTGCTAAACGATTTGAAGCGTGGTGGGCCCCTCCCTTCCTTTCTTACGGCAGCGGGACCCCAGAATTATGTTGATGATGAGGTGCATGCACAGGCTGCGGGCTGGACCATTTAAACACAGGAGTCCTGAGTACGACTATAAACTCCTCACCACTCCTCAACCACGCACCCCTAGTCTTACATCAACCTTCATCCCCATCCCCTTTCATCACTGCGTTCTTATTGTTTTATCAGAATGGTCAAGGCATGCCGCACGTCTCGCCAAACCCTTCCCTTGGCGGCCTTCTTGGCACCCCCGACGCCTTCTCCTCCGTCGCCTCCTCCCCCAACCCCCTCTTTCTGCCTCCATTACTCCCCCAGCATAGCCGTTTGGGTGGACCTACTCGACAGCAGACGTTCCTGGGAGGAGGTGCCTACGCATCTGAAGAGAGCTCTGCGTCAGGTGGCATATATGCACCGTAAACGAATTTCAGGGTTTGTAGAAGTCAACGGAGTAACTTTCTATTAGATCTCATTTGGACCCATCGCTGTGGATGCCTTATTACACTCCACCTGCAACGCGGAAAAACTTACATGGACTACAGTTACGTTTTCTTTTACTTTACTTTTCCTTTTCTTTTCTTTTGTTATTCTCGGAGAGAATCACCCTAGAGAGGGGGTGATGTTATGAACGGTCACATTAGTTACAGATCACATGCCATTATCCCACCTTTGCGTACATATGTTTACTTTGTTCTATCCTTCTTACTCATTGTTCCGGACAATTCTATGGATGACTCAGGCGAACTATTATTAGTATCATGTAAAATGTATATAAACCCCAATGAAAGACTAAGGGAACTCAGTCGAGTTCTCTTAGGGTTTCCCTCAGTTAACTTAGTATCGCCACGATACGACTCTCCTTCTCTTCGGTCTTATTCTCCCTCATAGTCCTCCACGGACTTAAGCTTTACTATCAAAGTTCTTACTTGAACTCTCAGCATTGTGACACACGGCCTGAGGTGGTTCTAACACGTGAGTACTAAAGTACAATATGAATTACGGTGACCAACATTGTTCTTTAGCAACATCCATTGATGTTGAGCGTTTTTTTAGCCATGGCCGGCTACTTCTGTCTCATACACATTCCAGACTTTCCACCCATACAACAGCTGCCATTCTGTGCCTTGGACATTGGAGCTGTTTCAATATAGTTAAAAATGAGGATGTAATAAAGGTAACCTCACTTACAGAATCTGTTTCCGATACAGTACTTGGTTAGGTAGTAGTAGATTTACAAGCTCATTAATTGTTTACATAATCGGGTACAACCCGGGAGGGTATGGGTACAGGTAGGAGGCCAGGTAAGGGTATGGGTCAGCTGTACTAGTACCCACATTCAAACC
>QFEO01002568.1:0-11670 GCA_003316615.1 Amanita pseudoporphyria
CATATTCCCCTCCTTGTGCATTGACATCTGCCCCATTCTCTATCAGCAACTTGACAATCTCCTGATTTCCTGCATATGATGTAGCTTGTAGTGCATTGCCATATTCCACTCCTTGTGCATTGACATCTGCCCCATTCTCTATCAGAAATTTGACAATCTCCTGATTTCCTGAATATGATGTAACCTGTAGTGCATTGCCATATCTCCCTCCTTGTGCATTGACATCTGCCCCATTCTCTATCAGTAGTTTGACAATCTCCTGATTTCCTTCAAATGATGCAGCTTGGAGTGGGTTGCCATATTCACCTTCTTGTGCATTGACATCTGCCCCATTCTCTATCAGTAGCTTTACAATCTCCTGGTTTCCTGAAGATAATGCAGCTTGGAGAGCACTTCCATAGAATATTTTTTGTGCATTGACATCTGCCCCATTCTCTATCAGCAGCTTGACAATCTCCTGATTTCCTTTGTATGATGCAGCTTGGAGTGCATTGCCATATTGCCCTCCATTGGCATCTGCCCCATTCTTTATCAGCAGCTCAACAACCTCCTGATTTCCTGAATATGATGCAGCTTGGAGTGCATTGCCATAGAACCCTCCTTGTGCATTGACATCTGCCCCATTCTCCATCAACAGCTTGACAATCTCCTGATTTCCTTTGTATGATGCAGCTTGGAGTGCATTTCCATATTCCCCTCCTTGTGCATTGACATCTGCCCCATTCTCTATCAGCAGTTCAACAATCTCCCAATTTCCTGAAGATAATGCTGCTTGGAGTGCATTGCCATAGAACCCTCCTTGTGCATTGACATCTGCCCCCTTCCCTATCAACAGCTCCACAATCCCCTGATTCTCTGAAAATGATGCAGCTTGGAGTGCATTGCCATATTTCCCTCCAGATGCATTGACATTTTCACCCCTCTCTATTAGGCTTTGAACTGGATGCAACAAACTAAGCAATGATGCATAGTACATTGGAGGGGCAGTTGGCTTTCTTTTAAAATTAACCAATCTCCATGGATTCTCTACATCCCAAAGTTGTATCCATGTCACAAATGTTGCTCCATTGGCTTCAAAAAGATCATCCATCAAACTCTTCATCATTTCCAACTTCCTGCCACTCTGTTCTGCATCTCTGGCATGATAAACCCACTGTTTGGCAGCATAACCAGCAAGCTGGAAGTTAACAATATTTTTATCATCCAGACTTCCATGTGCATTGAATTGTAACAAATATCCAAGGCAAGATTCAGCAATGAGGCAGCTAGCATCCCCCTCACTGAACTTTGCCTGTGCTGAAGTAAGATACTCTTTTACTGTGAAATGAGCCAATTTTATTTTTCCTATAGTTTTGGTGTGAATTTGTTTTGAAGTGAGTAATGAAAATCCTATTACCATTTGTAACTGTGACAAGATCAGCACACACTTTTACCACTGACAGCCTGTTCCACTTTTTTCCTTGGTAATATTTGGGGTGTTCATCCTTTTCACCCTTCACAATTGCAATGGCCTCACATATCTGGTCAATTGTAAGTGGTTCTTTAGAAAAAGAAAGCCATTGCATAATTGTCAGAACAATATCATGGTGACCAGGATCAAGCTTAGCAAAAAAATGTTTGTATGATTGATTGAGATCTGGAGGCAGATTCTTTAATTGTGTTGTGACCTCATCAGGACTGTTGCAGTTACTTAATGCACTGAACTGCATTGTCACCCATCGAAACCTATAAAAACAGACAAATCTTAGTAAACAACTCCAAGTACTGCAATCAATTGCTTACATCCCACCAGCACCAGCAAGCAAAGACTCCCTAATATTTGCCTGGATTTCTTTGCTCCACAGTCTCAGTTGTTCAGACCTCTTCATTCCTGAGCTAATATATAGCCTTATATCAGCATTAATGAAGTTATCAATATGGATAACTTGTTGCTGGGGAATCTCGGAAAGATTGTCTGTGATTTCAGGCCTGTCCCTGCTAGTTATCAACACATGCAATCTCCCCCTTCCTGCAGTTAGCAACTTTCTTAACCATGCAACTACCTGGCCAATATCATTGCACTCATCTAGTGCATCCATGATAATGAATATCTCTGGAAAATGTTCAAGTGCAGAGATGCAGATTTGCTGGAGATTATCCCTTGAAGGAAAAGTGGTGCCAGAACCACATTTATTGTAAGATCCCACCAATATAGCAGGTAATTTGTCAAGGTGGACACACAGTTGATAAGTAACAGAGCAAAGGACACCATCATATGATTGTAGGGATGCTTGTGCATCTCTACTGTCAAAGAAGAAGTATGCACAGGCAATGTTGTCACTCTGGACAACAGACTTGATAATTGATGCACTGAAACTCATATAATCATGGACCTTCTTTGTTGAACAGACATACATACCATAATACTGTCTTGCCACTTCCAGCTAGATTATCATCAACCAACCATAAGAATATTAGCATTCTCATAACTCACCCTTCCCAATTAATTGGAGAACTGAACCTGAATCCTGCTTCCATTTCACAAAAAAGTCTTCTTTGAAAATCCAAGATGCTGTACCCTCAAGGCATTTCTCAAGTGCACCATCATAGTTGTTGTTGGGTACTATCATAGATTTGGACAACCAGGTAAATATTTTCTGTCGTTCATCAGCTGGATAAAATACAATGAATTAGCTTTGCTCATGATGTTGTGTTGAGACTTAAAGGAAGAATAATTTTGAGGCAAGAAGATATTGACCTGTGGTGACAACAGTGTCATGGGCTCGGAGTAACTGTAAATAGTGTCAATTTTCGACAGTATATTCTGAATGACATGCCATCCAACCTTGATCTCTTCCTGGACACCCATAACACCAACAAGCTTTATTATTGTAACAAGGTATAGTTAGTGGGTACTGTATGATCAACAACTAACCAACTCTCACAGTAGCTTCATTGATAATTCGATCCAGGTTGTCATTGTGACTTTTCAATGAGGATGCGTCATCAGTGCTATTGAAAAACCGGGCTAGTGTTCCATGAGACGTCGCCTTCTCTATCTCGTTGGTCAGATTTTTGATTTCGCTAACGGAGAAATGTATCAGGTAAATCGATTAACAAATATCTATAGGCACGACGCACACTTCCAGCTTCCCCAGAAAATCAACCATGTCCATGCGAGCCCCTTCGCTTTTCATCACTTTCACCTTCGAGAAAATGGGCCGGAGATTTTCCATCCGCGTAGCCAGGCTTCCGAAACCTTGAACATTATCCGAGGTTTCCTGAGTGATCATTGCATTAGACTAGCATCCCTAACAATCAGATGCTTCGCCAACATACTTGAACCCTTTCAATGATTGTCAATAACCCTAACAATGCAGGTTTAACGCCCGGCACAGGAATATCGCTCGCAATCTTGAGTAACAGCTTTAGCGCATTAACCGCTGTAACTTTCGCTATGGAATGGCTCGTGGGGGCAGTCTCCGAACGAGATGGAGTGGGATTCGAGGTTGTGGCTGCCACTGAAGTAGCAGGGTTGGTGGTGGGCGATGCTGCGTCAGTTGTGGGATGGTCGGTGAGAGGTTGACTCGCAAGAGATGGAGTTGAGGTCCCCGAAGGCTGTTGCGGGATCAAACTGGGGTTCGACGAAGAGGGCTGCAATCCTGTGGACTTGTACTTTCCCCTCAGCTCCTTGGACACTGAAGATATGTACTTCCGCATGATGATTCGGAGAGATGATATTGAACTCGTGACCAAATCCCCGTTTTGGAAATTGGTACTCCTGGACGTCTAGAAAAGAAGTACATATGCAAAAGTTAGTGCGTCCAAGGTGCGTCGGTGACTCGTGGCTTTCTTGGACGTCGTAGAGAAGTAATCGCTGTGCCTACCGAGCCAAGGAACCTGCGCTGTCTCGCACCCGTTCTGTCTCGCCCTCTATCCGCTATCTTTGGCCAATAGCCACTCTGCAGACACGCCCATCTTCACAGGCGCTCCAGCCACCGTCGATGGATACTCCCTCAAGCTAGACTCCACCATGCTTTACGCCCAAACCAACCCCCATCCTAGGCTCAGAGAAACCCAAAACCAAACTAAGGACGACCTACCTCCAATCTCGTGGATGCCGCTTAACTCTCCTGCGTTACCATATTGTGAAAGAGGGCAAGAGGAGGACGAGTATCAATCTCAATACGGGTTCACTGACCCGTGACGCGGGGCATCAGCGCGAAGAGAGGATCGAGGCTATCGCCGAAACTAATGAACGCTGCTGCAGAAACCCTTCTCGATTAATGCGTGTTCAAGCTGGTTGTACAAAATGTCTGCCCATTATCCACGGCCGTTTTCAGGACGTAGCTGTCAGTTGTGCTGCCTTGATTCTTGAGTTTTGCGTCATTTTCGTTTCGTTTGTTTTTGGTTGTTCGTTGATTGAGTCATTTCGCTCGTTCGTTCATGTGATTTCCTTCTAGACTCACCCACCCTGTTCATGCTATTCAGAACATTGACAGCACACCTTAGGATCAGTACATACTGTAGCATAATAATCACTCATACATAATCACTACAATGTCCCCCTACCAAATCGCATATATACAAAATTGTTCATTGGACGGCAAAGAACTCCAACTTCGACACTGCTAATAGAATAAACGAAAACACTACCACCAACCCCTCATCCCCAAACACCCGCAGCAGCCGGTGGCGGACTCGTCATCCCACCAGCTCCTCCCGTTGCCATACCCATCACAGGTGGTTTCGGACTTGCCTGTCCGCTCGCCCCACCACCACCACCACCTCCTCCACTGCTACCTGAGCCCTGAGTGGCAGTTCCAGCTCCAGGTGCTACTCCGGCAGTACGGGGCGGGTTCTCAGTGTCTTTTCTCCATTCAATTTTTTCGACCCGCACTTCGCCGTCGATGAGCTGGTAGACGTAGGTCACGACGATGGGGCCTTGGATGTCGAGTAATGCAAAGGAGGGTGTTGGGTCGCTGGTTTAGGTGGTAAGAGGGGGGTTAGATGATAAGGTGTAGTTTGTATAAGATCTAGCGTGGACGTACGTTGGATATGCTCCTGTCCATGCACCTGTTGCGGATCCTGGGTTGACGAAAAACCGATGATCGTACTCTACCGCTTGGAATCTGTCATATTATCATGTATGCGCTGTCAGAGAACTATCCCAAATTAAAAAAAGACGCCGGTTGGCGCTTACGCATGGGTGTGTCCAGAAATGAGAACGTCAACGTCCATTTGGCGAGCGATGCTGGAGAGAGAGTCTAAATCTCCATTCGGAACGGCTTGGTGTCCGTGGATAATGCCTAGCCTGATAGGACCATGCGTCACAATAGTAGACGACGGAAAGGCGAGTGTCTACATCAGCGTTTAGTGCATCACAAAAACGTCAGAATGCATGAATTCACCTCGTCATAATCGCCTCTAACGACATGTACATCAGGCGACACCGTCCTTAGATAGTCATACGTCTCCTTATCGCACACATTTCCCGTACACAGGATTTGCTGTATTTTACCTGGCACAAGAAGCTTTTTGAATTTAGCAGGGAGGTCGTGTGTCCTGTGGGGGATGTGGAGGTCGCCGATGGTTAGGACGAGGACCATGACGAAACAGGTAAGCGTGGGAAAGAAGAGGACGTCTATGATTGGCTACGGACTTTCTACTTTGCTAGATCTGCAGCACTACTTTGGGTCCCTCTGATGCCTGGAATGCCTCAACCACCAGCCCACCATTCACCTGCAGTATGGCTTTTACCTGCACCATCACCTCCCCACTGGGCTGGACCGGCTTTCCTTTCTTTCCTTTTGCCACTCGCGGCTTTACCGGCACCTCAAAGACACCCAACAACCCAAGTTTATTCACGACCTGATGTTTCACCTCTTCTTCCTCTTCTTCATCTTCACCATCCCCTTCCTCTTCATCAATCTCCTTGAACTTCCGCTTTTCGATTTTAATCCCCTCCTCGACTTCCCATAACTCCGTCACAACCTTTTTCTCTCCGTCCGGTTCCGATGGATAATTAGGCGGCAAGGTCAACGCAAGGTCCAGCACTCTCCGCGCCGGAAGAGGAGTCTCTTTGAGAATAAGCGGCACATACATGCCCCCCGCAGATTTGGTTAGCTCATCCACAAATGACCTGTTCGGATCCGCACTTCCATTTCCTTCTCCTACTACCTCCCTCGGGAAAATCAACGCGATCGTCCGGCTTGTTACAGCCACCTTGGTCTTTTCTTCCTGCGATGGAGGTTCCTCGAACGCGGCCAACAAGTCATTCTCCTCTTCCGACTGCGTCAACTTGTTCACCAACAACGCCTGATACGCGCATCCTCTACTTAGGACCGTGGTCGGATCGCCCACGCCTCCACCAACCACGTCCCCTCTCTTGAACGCGTCTTCTATGTCTTCTCTGAACCCACACGCGACCATGAGGTGCTCGTCCAACCCTGGTAGACTCGCCGTCCCTCCCACGTACACGATCTCGTCTATCGTTGCAGCGTCCATTGGAGTTTCCATCGATGCAAGAAGGGAAGCTACTGCCACGGACACAGACGTATAAAATGGTCTCGCCAGGAGATCAAACCTAAGCCTGTTAATCGTTGTTGTAAAGTCTACTCCTGCTTTGAGCGATTCAATGGAGAGCGAAGCAGCAGTGAGGGATGCGGATATCGTTCGTTTGGTATGTTCCAGCGCAAGCAAGAGTTTTTGAGTTGATCGTCTGTCTGAAGGATCTTTTGGGTTCAGGGGCGTTTTGGTTTTCTTAGTGAATTCGGTGGAAAAGTGGTTCAGGAGTAGTTGGTCGAGGGTGTGTCCGCCGATGGGATGTGTGCTGCTGGCGAGGGGGATGATGAGTCCTGCGCGTAGGGCGAGGATGGTAAGTGTGGTGGAGGAATGGCCCACATCGACGAGCAGCTGTATGCGGTCTTGGGGAAGTGGTTGAGTAGGTGACCATGTTGATGAGAGAGTGGTTAGAGCCGCTGCGCCTGCTTCGTCTAGAAGCTGGAGAACGGGGACAGATGCTTTTTCGGCTGCTTCCAGGAGTGCAGAGCGTTGGCGTGGGGTGAAGAAGCTGGGGATAGTGATCACCGCGCCGGTGAGCCGTTTCCCAAGAAAGTCTTCTGCGGACTGGGCGAGTGAGCGGAGGAAGAGGGTTGTTGCTTCGAGAGGAGTGATGTATCGCGTTGTGGGAACTGGCCCGGACTCGGGAGTGGCGAGTGCGGAGGCGTTAGGTGAGGTCAGGGCAGCGGGTGGGCTAGATGTGGATGGTGCAGGCTGGAGCACCTCAAGTTTCCACGCAGGCATAGGCAAGTCATCAGGATGCTGGACGAGTGTATCCTTCCATTGCGCCGGTATATCCTCGTACGGAATTCCCAACAGATCGCGGAATCCTTGAATCGTATTCTTAGCATTCTTAACCAAATGTGGTTTCGCCTGGTTTCCGATATACTACGGGATCTCGTCAGCACGGCAACAAGTAAAAACGGGGCGCACGCACGGTTTCCTGGCCAATAAAAGCCATCGCACACGCGATCTGGCGCTCACCGTCTTGGTTCGCGATGCATTCTGCGACGTTCTCTTTTGTAAAAACGGCGATGGAGGCGTACGAGTTGCCCAGGTTGATGCCGACGACGGGCGGGAGGGCGCTCATCTTGTGGTGGTCAGTGGCAAAGACCCGAAAAATGTTGTCACGTGAGAGAAGATGGACTGATTAGATAATCAGCTCGCCCTCATCGCTGACGACGACGACGACGAGATGGCGGTTTGTGCGCACGCGTCGCTCATCGCCAATTTGGCCCACCCAAGGCTTTCACAGGCAGTTCATAGAGAGGAATGCACTCAGTGCTTTGATAACCAAGACTCACCTGCAGGCGTCGATCTTTGCCTCTCCTGCTTCAATGGCGCCTGTCCAGGTTTGCACGCCCCAGTGCACGTACACAAATATAACCACCCTTACACGCTAAATATACGACGTATCCCTAGCGAACCCATAGGATCAAGCCGAGACGAAAGTGGGCCACCGGCTAAAATGGCCAGGCTAGCGATTCACGAAGGGCCGAGTGAGAAGGAGAAATTCAGGTTTGAAACGACGGTCAAGTGTTGGGAGTGTGATCTTGTTGAGGGACTGAGGATTCCTGATGCTGTTAGTGATCCAAAAGTATGTGTTACATGAAAACATTCCTGGAGAGGAACTGGAGGCTGATTAAGTTAAAAAAGGTGAAATCGCTAATAGACGCATGCATGTCCTCGCTCTCCTCTGCCCGCCAGTCCGAAGTCAAAGCATGGGAAGAAGAAATCATACCATGCGAGCATACATTAGCACTGGAACAGTTCCCTTCCGAGCCAATCGCAGAATCTGGTAAGGTTGCGCAATTTGTTTTGTAAGGAATAAGTAACGATTGATTGCGTGGAAGGTTTGGCGCACTGTGCGTCCTGCGATTTGACAGCCAACTTGTGGCTATGTCTTACTTGTGGTAATCTTGGCTGTGGACGCAAACAAATCGGTGGTTTAGAGGGATATGGACATGCATTGACTCACTATGAGACTATCGGGCATCCGGTATCAGTCAAGCTGGGCACGATTACTCCAGAAGGCGATGCAGGTACGTTGTCAACCGACGGTCTACGTAAATGGGGCAACTAACTCCCATGTTAGACATCTACTGCTATGCATGCAACGACGCCAAGCAAGATCCTAATGTTGCAGCTCACCTCGCCACATTCGGTATTCACATCCACTCACTGAAGAAGACCGAAAAATCCATGACAGAACTAGTAAGTACCTTTGTATTCTTCGCCGTAGTCATATCACTCGCTTTTCCCAGCAAATCGAACACAACCTCCAATACGACTTTTCTCTCACCTCTCAAACCGGCGAGGCACTCCAGCCTTTGTGCGGCCCAGGCCTAACAGGTCTAGCCAACCTCGGCAACAGTTGCTACATCGCTTCGGTCCTGCAAACCGTGTTTTCCCTCCCCGCCTTCCAAAGACGATATTCCTCTTCCCTATCCGACCTAACACACGCCCAAGAATGCCAACACGCACTCCCTGCCGAGTGCCCCGAATGCCAAATGCGCAAAATCGCAGACGGCCTGTTGAGCGGGCGGTATGCTATCCCCTTACCCAACTTGGCGCCCCCCACAACCGCGACCTCTACTTCTGAACCGCTCCCATCTAATAGCTCCTCTCAACAATCACTACTACCGCCTGCCTTTCAAGCCGGCCTCCGCCCGACCACCTTCAAATCCCTCATCGGCGCCAACCACCCCGAATTCTCCACCATGCGTCAACAAGACGCTGAAGAGTTCTTTGGGCACCTACTTTCCTTTTTGCGACGGGATTATAAACGGAGCGGGATCGAACTTGGCTCGGAAAAGGATGCGACACGGATATTCGAATTTGGTGTTGAGCAGAGGTTGAAGTGTGGCTCTTGTGGACGGGTGAGGTACCGTGTTGACGAGATGGATAGATTAGGCGTGGCAGTTCCTGCTGTGGTTCTTGTTGAGGAGATAGCTCAAGAGGGAGAGGGAGAGAAGAGGAAAATTTACAAATCTGTTTCGCTCACGTCATGCATCGATTCGGTGCTCCGTTCGGAGGAAGGACTGGAGTATACGTGCCCGGCTGGGTGTGGCAGAGTCGTGGCGACGAAGAGCGCGAGGTTTGCCTCGTTCCCTGATGTGCTGGTAGTCTACGCCAAAAAGTTCGAGTTGGTGAATTGGGTTCCTACAAAGCTGGGTGAGTAGCGATCGTTTCTCCCTCCTCTATGTACGGTTGCTTGACTGAATACACCCAAGATATCCCGGTTATCCTCCCGGACAACGAAACACTCGTTTTTGACGACAGTTACGCTGGAAAGGGTATTCAACCCGGCGAAGTCGAGCTCCCTGATGACGATGGGGCTACCGCTGGTGCTGGGGCACCTCCGCCTGTGAATCAAGACTTTCTCGTCAACCTCGAAGCGATGGGATTCTCTCGCGTGCGCTGTGAAAAGGCACTGAGAGCGACGGATAATGTTGGATTGGAACAGGCCATGGAATGGTTGTTTGCTCACATGGATGATCCAGGTACGCCTGTACTTCTGGAATCCATGACACTCAACTTAAGTACGTGGGTCGAAAGATATTGACGTCCCGGAGACACAACAGCAGTCTGGCGGTGCAAAGCCCGAGCCGCCTCGAGACATGGTGTCCATGTTGACCGATATGGGCTTCACGGATAAACAAGCGAAAAAGGCACTACGCGAGACTGTACGTCTCCTTCCGTCTTAGCCGTGTTAGACTAAAACGCGAAAAAAAAAAAATAGGACCTTAACGTCGAACGCGCCGTTGAGTGGCTATTCAGCCATCCAGACGACACAGGCGAAGAAGACGTTGGTCATCCCTCTGGTACTGTTTCACACTCAAAACCAATCAGAGGATCAAAAGCCGTACCGGCGCAGTACACACTCAAAGCGTTCATATCCCACAAAGGACCCAGCGTTCACAGCGGGCACTACGTTGCTCATGTCAAGGTCCCCACACCTAGTAGTGCGCGAGGCGAGTGGGTGCTGTTTAACGATGAAAAGGTCGTCAAGGCCGATGAGGAGAGCGTGAATGAGTTGAAGCAGTTGGCGTATCTGTATGTGTTTGAGAGGGTTAGTGCGTGAGGTATTGAAAAATGGACAAAGTGCTTTCGAAAGCGTCATTATGTACAGTTGCACGGTTACAGACAAATACAAACGTCTGATGGACGAAAATTGTTTTCAAAACTCAGCCCCCAAAGCTCGGAAGATGGCATGGCTCCCACGGACTAGTACACCCCAAATACCGCTTGAATGTAAAGTTATCCTTCGCGCCAGTCCCATAGCACTCGCAAAGTCCGAGATAGAAACCGTCATAAGAATATCGCATACCGCCAAGACACCAAGAAAAACTGTTCGGGTCTCGCATCGCCCAATAAGTGGGTAATTCTGGCTTTCTATTGCCGTGCTCCATTTCCGTCGTTGTGAGTTGCAACTTTGCTGGTCTTGCCGTATCCATATCTAGTTGTTCTGCGTCATAAAACTGGGCCACTCCTCCAGATCCAGATCCAGATTCATGGTTCGCCGGGACTGTAAGCATGTGGTCTATAACAGCGCATGAGCATAGTGTATTGAACGTGATTTCTTAAACACAGGAGTAGGCAGATATGGATGAGAGAGCGAGGAGATGGATATCTAAGACACTACCTGAGGTGTTTGTAGCACTAGCAGTAATACAGCAGGCCGGGACTTCAGGTAAGCATAACGGGCAAGCAAAATCCGGTCGGAGGATATTCGTGGTATTAGGCGCGGTGATGTTTTGACTAGGCGGACGAATGTTGTAATCGTAGTGCAGCGGTATGTTCTGCCCACTAAGAAAGTCAAAGATCAGGCTGTGAGGGCATCAGCAACAAGACATGATTTGACGGACGCAATGACGCTAGAGCAAGGTAAGAATCCAGTTCCAGTTCCAGAAGTCCGAGAGTCGTGACTTTGAGATAGCATATAGCCACTTTGATAGTAAGGGTGATCAGAAGACATTCCACGCGGCGAAGGAAGGTCAGGAGGGCTAATAGACTGGGTATATGCGCGATACTTTTCATCGTTTAATATTTTTCCGACGTTCATATACCCGTTCGACAAGAAACTTGTTTCGGTAGTGCACGGCGTCCGCGTTCCAACAGAGTACTTGT
>QFEO01002571.1:0-13087 GCA_003316615.1 Amanita pseudoporphyria
CCCAGTGGAGAAGGACTCCTCGTGGTGGTCACTCATCTTCGGAAACCTCCTTGCATCACCTAGCCCGCCCACTCCAAAGCCAAAACCGACTCCCGAGCAGACAACAGAACTCGCCATCCTCCTCGCCCACGAACTATCCCACCTCATCCTATCCCACCACCTCGAAACACTCTCATCCTCCACCGTCGTCGTCCCAGGCGTGCTCTCCATCGCATCCGACGTCCTCCGCATGCTCCTCTTCCCTATCACCATGATGTTTGGGCCATTCGTCAACGACGCCGTCGCGCAGCTCGGCAAGGTCGGGTCGGGAGAGCTGACTAAACTAGGGGAGTACTGCACCAGCTGGAAACAGGAGATTGAGGCGGACGTGGTTTCTGCAAGACTTTTGGCCCACGCGGGATTGGATGCGCGTATGACCGTCAAGTTTTGGGAGGAGCGCGAGTCTGTGGGGTGTTTGTCGCCGGGCAGGGACAGTCATGGGAATATGATCCGCGGTATTAGAGGCGAGACTTATAGCCATCCGGTGAATGAGACGCGGATCAAGGTCTTTAGGGAAGAACTGCAGCGGTGGGAGGACGAAAGGCGGGCATTCCTTGCCCGACGGTCACAGTCCTCTTAGAGGCCAGTTGCCATGGACTTTTTCTTTTTGTTTCTTTTTTTTTTCTTTTTGCTTTATGGATCTAGTCATCGATGCTATCTTCTTGTGCTGTCTCTCTTACATATCCATCTCTCTCTCTAATTTGTTGTCTTGGTTAAGAATCCCCGCTGCTCAATAGTTGTAACATTGATACATTATAAATGTCAAATCTATACATCTGTACGTCACAGCAGTGGCGCTCTTTCGAGTTCTAAGTATCGGCGGACTAGTCGTACATTACGAGCCCCATTGCTTTGCTCCTCTACTCGCTCGATGACCTCGTAGCCCCCCATTCTTGGCAAAAAGACAATCCGTAACCAGTAATAGATACCGCAGATCTGCATTGGACAAGTCAGAAATGGCATGAACGAGATAGATCCTTATCGAAACCTACAGCAAGGATGCCGAGGCCAACCACACAATAACTAAGGGGTAGGATCTGAGAACGTGCTGTCGCTACTTCATGTAATATACTCACGTTGCGTACCAGAACGAGACGTCTCCTTTGCCTGGTTCTGGAGGCACCCTGTGACATTTCAGCATAATTCATCTAGTAGATACATCCAGTACTACGTACCATGGCATCAGAAACAAGAATAGACTGGTAAAGAGAAAGGTCAGGACGTATATGTTGTTCGCTTGGAATTCGGATGGCGATAGTCCTGCAGCAAGCCGCCGTTTCCGAAGCCTCCATAATCCTAAGTTTAGCATACAATGGAAAACCTAAGCGTAAAAATTAAATTGTGTTAAATAAAGAAACAAAAAAAAACATACTTGGCGCGGATAATTTGTCAGGTCTACCACGAAATTGAACGCATCTTTCGCCGGCACGATAAGTAGGACTAGGCTAGTTAATACACCTTTGAGTGCGACGGGGCCTAATGGTGTCCCGAACGGTTTGGTGGACGAGAAAAAGCTTGAGTAGGGCAAAAGTCCTTGTCGAGCCACTTCACGGATCATGCGCACCTGGCCAACTGTCTAGATGAAACTAGCGTAAGTTGAGACAGACATCTCCGAACGTAACAACATACGACGGCAATCTGAAAAAAAAAATTAAAAAAATCGGTTACCGTGCGTAATTAGGAGTTACATACTATGCAGCCGAAGCAACTGAGAGCTACTAGTAGGGGAAAAACTTTGGCAGCCACAGTGTCACCGAAGACGCGTCTGAAGAATAGTGCAGCTACCAATTGACCTGACGTTCGCATTTCCTCTGCGGGTACAACGGCGACGTATGCTATGTTGATAAAGAGGTATAAAGCAGCTATAAGTGAGAGTGACCATACACCAGCTTTCCGAACCGTGCGAGCGGGATTTGGTCCCTTCACTTCGGCGAGTACGTAGAAGGCGTTGTGCCATCCAGAAAAGGCGTGATAGGTTTTGACCTGAGAGAAGTTTAGGCTAGTTATCGATATGTTTTAGTAGGACGCATGTACCAAACCTGTTGCGAGTCCATTAACATTCATCGATGTGTTAGTGAAGGGGTGACTGAAATTCGCAAGCGGATCCTTGATCCCGGCCAATCCGAGAAAAACGGCCATGCCAGTGAGTACGACGCTGCAGAAATCGTCAAGCATGTATGAGCTTAGCGCTGCATTGACGTACAAAAAGAGTGAAATCACTTTAAGTGCTGTTAGGAAATTGACTACTCTGAGGGACCACTTAGTCGATATTGCTACACCTGAAGGGGAATTTAACAATGTAATAAATCTAGATGTAAAACATTGCACTTGCATGAGACGGTTATAGCTACGCATATAAGTGCCGTAGTCGTTTGCCGCGCAGGCGTTACAGGTATCCCCAACGCAGTTAAAAAATATTGCGCGAAAATAATCGCATTTGAAGCGCTGAATCTGTTCGTAGCTATGGTGAATTGTAGTGCCAATAAGTGACTAGTTATACGAACGATAAAAGGACCGAGGAGATTGCAACCGATATGGGTACCAGGAATTTAGGCTTAGAATACATTCGCTCCAGATAGACGACTTCGCCGCCCGAGCGCTTCGGGAACATGGATGCCAATTCGGAGAAGACCATAAGAGCGGCTAAAGCTCCGTCAACCAACCATTAACTTTTTCAAATCAGAAAATTACCGTAGGAAAAGAGAGGAGTAATAATCCAACACAGGAGCAACATTCCAACCGACCCAACTGACTGAAGTATAGCACCCTGAACAGCATATATGCCCGATCTAACGAATATTTTCCCAGTTTAGTGAAGAACAACGAAGCTAGCGTGACGAACCCAGTCATATGCCCGATATTAAGCATTATCGCGGATAGCAATGTCACTTCATGACCAAGTGGGTTTGACTAAGCTCAACAAGCATCTGTGTTGGACGTCGGTCGAGAGCAAAAATACCTTTTCTATTGGAGCCCCTAGTGCTTCTGGTGCGGAGTCATCTTGAGAAGACAGAAGAAAGCGGGCCTCATTTGGGCCACTTTCGTCCATGGGATCTTGGGTGGGGAATGAGTGTCCGGGTGGACAATGCATTATGGAGTATCTGGAATACCTAGTTCAACCTGAAGCGAGTAAATGGGGCTTTCAAACTCCCTCTTGCCCTTTGCCAGATAAATATTAGGCCGCATGTAAAATTGGATATCTATGGCGTAATTTATGCCCCATCAACGAAATATGTTGGGTACCGACAATATGGCGCGAGTAACTTGTGGCGGTCCTGAGCCATCCCCTGATTTATGTCGCTTGAAGTTGGACACCATGATATAACGAGTTGCGTGTGTTTCCTCTCTTCTGCATGGTTATGGTTTACGGAGTATGGCCCGGGGGGGTTGTGGGATTTTCAGCCTGATTTGCTGTAGCTATTTTGATATGCAGACTAATCATCTCTTCTCACGATACAAATGGCTAAGGACATCATTGCAAGCTAGTCAGCTTAGGCTGGGTAGAGGATTTTTTTAAAAATAATTTTCTAATAATGGGGCCTTATTTGTTTGTGTGTTCCTCTGCCATTTTTACCAGTAATCCCTTCGTTCAATGTTCGCACCGTCTTGGACTACACTTGTCACTCGTTTGCGTCCTACAACATGTATGAGACAAAGCAAGAATTTTATCCTAGACCCGTGGATTACGTATTCTCGATACTACGCTGCGCATTCCAGCAAAAAACATGGAGACCCGCTTGCTGAACCTCAGAAGCCAAGGCCGACTGCAGCTACAACCTTGAGACGTTCTGCGCTGGAATCTCTACCTATACGGGCGAACCCTACACCAACAAGGGGAGATATACAGACTGTTTTTACGCTTGCGACGGCTGAGCGTTACATACTCTCTCGGCTCCGATCTCACCCGGACTTGCCACCAAGATCCCAGACATTGAATGACGCTTGGTGGATACCAAGATGGGGAAAGCCGGGTAGGGAAGGAGAGGTTTTCGTGTTTTCAAATGGTAGCATCGTCTGTTGGGGCCTTCAAGAAGACGACGCAAAACGATTCGCGGAACAAGTCATCAATTTTGTGCCCGGGGTGGAAGTGTCGCCTTTGAAAGAAGTCGAAACGGAGGAGCTGGACTTTGTTGTTGATCCCACTGAGTGAGGTAGTGCGTGCTTCCATACTTCAAACTCATGACTGATTCGCTTTCTTAGGCAGACGAGATTACAAGGAGATCTCATTATATTGGGTCAAAAGCCGGTTTTAAATTCCTTGATTCTTCCATCAAATCTGCCTCCGTCCACTTTCCCTTCAGAAACATTGTTCGCGCGCTATGCGTTTTCGCAAGCGCTCTCACGGTCAACAGCGCTATCGGCATTGGAAGTCTCCCTTGATGACTATCTCACTTCGATGGCTTTGCTACCCCACGCGCTCGCAATGACAGGAAAGCCTGGCATGGGACGGAAGGCGCTGATTAGAAAGCTAGGGGAATTGATGAAGTTTCGGCAAGGACTAAATCTGAACCGGGAAAACTTCAGTGATGTACCTGACTTTTATTGGGCCGAGCCGGAGCTTGAGCGTGCGCATCCTTTCGGCCATATATAATTAGTTTACTGATCTTATCATAGGCTACTTTAAAACGCTAAGTGATGCGCTCGAGGTCCGACAGCGAACGAAATCTGTCAACGACAAAATTACCTATGGCGCCGAAGCCCAATCGGTGTTGAGACAATTACTTACTGAGGTTGGTCTATAACCATTGCCGAACCATTGCCGAAGTTATTGATACAAAATGGTATTGCAGTCTTCAACGCATTCCATGGAACTTGTTATCATCTTGCTCATTGCGGTAGAGGTCGTCATCGTATGTAACTCGTGCTTGACATCATCACTATCTTACTGAAAGGCATCAGGCTCTTATTCGTGATGGACCTGAATTATGGGAAATGCTGACGGGTAATGACAAACGGAATGAGAACAAGGAAAGTCATACTAGTGGCTAGGATATTATTTTACGACGGTTGGCTTTGTACCTGTTTAAAATAGCCAATGAAGTCATTGACAAACAGGTGACGCAAGTATATTACTTGATCATGTCCTCTCGTCGGTACAACGCACGAACCCCGCAATACCAGCCTTTTCCTCCAGGCCCATACAATGATGCCCTGTACGCTCCACCAACAACGAGGCCCAGGGTGCATTCAGCAGTTGACCCCCAATATTTTCCATCAGCCCAAACCCCCCCGTTCACCGCGCCAGTAGCCTTCCCACAACCTCAGATCTATAACCCTACTTCCGATAATCAACCATCTTTGTTGACACCCTCTAATAGCTTATCTCATAGCCTTAGTTGTCACGATCTTAGAGCAACGAATCTACACAGGGGTGGATCCATAAACTCCGTCGTGTCTACTACTTCTTCATATTATCACTCCGACGAAAATTACTCGTTGGAAGAAGTACGTCCGCAGGTGATGTCCATTATACAAAACCCCAATTATGCTTTAGATATATTACAGAAATAGTTACGAGCGCATATCGGATGAATTTAGTCGTTTATCGTGAGTCCCCGTTTCTCAAGACTCCTTAAGCTGACAACTTTGGCGAAGGCTCGACGCCGAAGAAGCCATTAGACGGTTTCAGAAGGGAGAGTTGCCAGAATCCGAGCAAGAATGGCATAAACTAGTACCAGAAGAAGCTAGAGAGGCGCTCGGGAAGCGAGAAGTTCAGAGACAGTCGGTCCTATTTGAAGTAACCAAGTCAGAACGAGACTATGTGGCTGACATGCGATCTGTTCAAGACGTACGTCTTATATATGCGCGGCTTTTCTCCCTTTTATAACGCAGGTTAGATCAGATATTCATCGAGGGACTGCGGAATACACCCAAACCGATTATTCACCCATCAAAAACCACGGAGTTCATTACGGATGTCTTTGGAAACTTGAATGAAATATTAGGACATCATGAACGAATGCTGAATGCGTTGCTTCAGCGCCAAAGAGAACAACATCCACTGATCCAAAGCGTGTCAGACATTGTCCTGGACAGTACGTGATCAAAATAGTATGTGACACGGCTTCTGATGCGCTGGAAATCAAGCTGTCCTCAAGGTTGAATATCGCTCTTCATATGAGGTCTATATCAAGCATTACCCTCTTTCCGAATCGCGCCATCGCAAAGAGCTCAAAAATAACCCAGCGTACAAAGCCTTCCTTCAATCCGTCGCTGATGATCCCCGTGTACGAAAGCGCGACCTCATTACATTCTTATCTCGCCCGGTGACTCGTTTACCACGGCTAAGCCTTTTATTGGAACAGATCTTAAAACTGACCGATAAAGAACATGATCATCCTGACTTGGAGATACTTCCGACAATCCTTAACATTTTAAGCGACTTCCTCAAGAGCACTCAACCGGGTATTGAAGCTGCTGAGTGCAAAGTCAAGCTCTGGGAACTGTGCGAACACCTCGAATACCAAAAGGGCGAGATAATTGTGGGTAAACCATTTTTAAGCAGGATTCAAGTAGCCATTTTAACGCCGCACAGGACATGGATCTGAGTGATGACAGTAGGACACTGGTTTATTCTGGGCCTGTAGTTCGACGTACCCGAGGGGAAACTGGCTTTTCAGGTTGGACAGATTTGACAGCATCGCTTCTCGATAATTATTGTAAGTGTATCCTCAGTGCTCACGGAACGATATTGTCAATCTCCATTTTATTAGTCATCTTGACGCGCTCCGTGGCGAGGCCAGGTGGCATTGTGAAGCAGCAGCTGATGTCCCGAGTATGTACGTCACCAATCGTGTCCAACATTAGGCCCTGATCATATAAAGCCTATTCCATTATCATATCTTCGACGTGCATCGTTTGATGGGCCGCCCGAAAGTCGACGAGAAAAATCGGAAGAAGGCGGCATATTGGACAGCTTGAGATATCAGACTGTTGATATTTTCCCCTTTACAATTTATCATGCATCAAACGCCTTGAACCGAAGATATACACTCTTTGTAACAAGCGATTCGCTCAGAAGACGCTGGCGGTCCGTCCTCGAGGAGGCCCTTGGTATCTATAGAGTGAGACACGAAGCTAACATGGTTAGTCTGATTCAGATTTTTCGCTGGCTATGCATTTAATTGACTATACCAGTGGTACTATCCTCGCTCTTTGACGGATAGATTCTTCAGAACTTCAGGCGCGAAAGCAACAGGGAAAGCAAATACTGCTGCACCGTTTAGTTAGTTGCTATACTTTTTCTCACCATGTTAGATTATAGCTTGATCTATAGCGAGCAATGGCCGCAAATTCATGGCAGTTGGATGTCGCTCAGGTATATTTGTTTCAACATGGGAAAAAGAAGGTGTGGAAACGAGTATTATCAGTTGGTGACGCTAATCATGGACTACCTAGATTTCAGGCTAATCATCAGCCTCCCAAATCCTGTTCGACTTGCTGCTGCACATGAACTCGGAGAAAAGAAGTTTCATAGACTCATTGTTCATCATGAACATTCTATCCTGTCATACTCACTCGATATCATTGCACGAGTTGCCACCAATCAAGTCAAACCATCAACACTGGATGCTTCAATGGAGCGTATTGCCGGTCAGGACTCAAACGTCCTCTTCTTTAGGTTGGCAGAGATCGGACAACGAATATTGAGTATGTATAATCGTAACCATAGATTCGCTTCTTACTGATGCTTTTGTCCCAAGTCATGTATGCTTCGAAGCGCCTTTTACAAGTCACGCCATCCCTTCACGTCTTGGAGGCCGTTGATGCATCCAATTTGGTTTCAAAGTGGGGCCGAAAACCGAGAAATTTCCAACCTTTTGGAGAGGTAATCCTGGTCCTTCTTATCCTTTCTGTTAGCTTAATGGGTAAATTTGCAGTCCGGCTATGTGCCTAAAGATGCCCTCGATATTTCTCCTTTAACTAAGTCGGTAGGCATTGTGACGCGCGATGGGATAGTTATTGCAGACCCTACCAAGTATGTCTAAGAGTACTTTGATGAGACTGATGTTTATATGGCCATGTGCAGTTTTGCGAAATCTACTGTCTCTCTCGTGCCGGATCTCTATTCCGGCAACGATCCTGCCGTCGCCTTGTTGAAAGATCGGCTAGAGGATGCAAAACCACTCGGTTTGATACGTGTCTCTCCGGGGGAGCTTATGGTTGTTTATGATAGTAAGTGCGGTAGATTACTTCCTCTTAGGCATCCAGCTCAATAATAACAGCACTCGGCTGTCACATCACGAAACACGGTATTCCAAGCCGTTCGGGTGGCTTTTTGAAGTGGGAGACTCAGGCGCAATCCTTCGCATACCGTGGAAATCACATTCTCCTCTTCTCTTCAGACTTCATAGAAATTCGCGACGTCAGGAATGGGCGCCTCGTTCAAGCAATTGAAGGTGTTGACATTCGACTATTATATTTCAATGCCAGTGTCGGTAACAATGACCCAATCATTGTTGGAATGAAGGGGAGACATGATAAAGAGGGCGTTAGTGACAGGCTTGTCGAGCTAGCGGAAACAGTGGAGTTGAAACCAAGTTCTCCTGTCAGGACGATATCAACTCCAACCACAACACCCGTACTCTGGGATGGGTGGGATCTATGACATTTACTTGAAGCCTTTGCTTAAATTATTCATGGACAGTCATCGTACTAGTACTATGTCATAGGTAGACAAATTCTATAGTAATGGCAATATACGAATCTGCTCAATGATGATTATCTTTGCGCATGTAGGTTTTGTAGTGCAGCTATCAGTTATTCTAGTTGCATCCCGTCATTTCGTGTCCTACTTGGGTATTCGATATGCTACCATCCTCCACTGTGCTGTGACTAATAAGCGCAAAGTTCTGTTCCCCCTGCGATCCATTTCGAGGGAGTACAGTCCCTCCTATCACGTCTTTTGGAGAAGGTGGGTGTAGTGTGAGTGAGGGCCATTATCCCAAAGTATGCGCCATCCGTGAGAGTCCACGAATAGTTAACCACCGCCGTACCTGAACACTACTCCTGTGCCGACGGCCGACCAGCGCGTAGAACTCGGCAAAGACAAGGTAAACAGTGAAAAGGCGATGTGATCGTCTGCAAGTTACATCCGGAGCTGACCCTAGCCGCAATGAGCGCTGAGCCATGAGAGGCCTTAAACTAACCTACACAGGGGTGGATTCATAAACAAACTCCATTGTTGCTCCTTCATGTCGTCTCTCGGGCGAAAGTTGCGCGTTGGAAGAAGCGTGTCTGTGGATCCCGCTCCTTGTATAAAAACCTAATTATGTCTTAGATAACCCGACGTACAAAGCGTCCCTTGAATTTGTTACTGATGATTTCCGTGTACGAATATGCGACCTCATTACATTTGTATCTCGCACAGTTGCCCGCTTATCACGGCTATGCCTTTTACTAGAACAAATCTTTAAATTTTCCGATAAAGAATATAATCATCTCAACTTGGAGATATCTCCAACAATCTTCAACAATTCAGACAACCCGCTTCCAATAGGTATTGGACAGGGTTCGAGTAAGTGTTTGAACGCCCATTCCCCTCTCATTAATAAATGAATCTGTATGATGACAATAGTGTTGAAAGGTCGAATAAAAGGAGCAAGTTCTCTGGGTTTGGGACGTATCACTTCGCTCATGATTATCAATGTTGGTAAGTGCGATAGGCTCCTCTGCCCAAGGTACCCAGATCCGAACCGATTAGGTAGTGAAATGGGAGACCCAGATACAATCTTTTCACGTTCTGTGGAAATCATATTCTTCTTTTTTCTCCGGATTTCGTGGGAGTCCATGACGTTTAAATGGGTGCTTCATTCAATTGAAGATTTCGACATTAGGCTATTGTATGTCAGTGGTATTGGCAACAATAACCTAATCATTGTTGGCATGGAAAGATAAAGAGAGTACTAGAGGAGTGGGATCTATGGATGTAACTCTTAAATTATTCATTGATGATCGATGGTCGATTCAAGTATGGATCTATTTGGGGTGCAGACAATCTACTATACAACGTATCTATTTACGAACGCCCAGCTCTCTAACAAGTCAACTTGGATGGCGGCAAGCATGTACAATTCGGTATATAATATGCTATGATAATATTCATGGTTGGAAAACCGTCATTCCCATCAGGTAGATGAAGTCTGAAAAATGAAAAAGATAAATACTGAGTCATTCATAATAATTGCGAGGAACTAACTTATTGGAATGTCTTGACCGGGAACTTTAATAGGGACCCTTTGTATTTGCACCGCTTGACCAGGGGCGTTCAGCTTAAACACATCTATAGAGGTTACATTCGCAGAAACGAAGTAAAGATAGCTAGAATGAAACAATTCCTCGTTAACCATCATACGACACAAGCATTTAACAGTTCCGTACTCGTTTCCATTCACTGTGCCAACGGCCAGCTCACCATTGGCAGTATTGTTAGGAAAAATATATTGCTGTTGATGAGGTCAAGTTAGATCAAAGCAGCAGCACGGGACTATGTGACGGTTTACCTTGACAATGTGTCCCCTCATAGCGTCGTCAATACTGATTTCACAGATGATATTTGCATTGTAGTCGGAGATATAGTAGGTGCCTGTTTGGTTGCTGCGAACACTCCAGCAAGCTGCTTGTTGCCCAGGAATCCGGTAAGCCGTAGAGAGAGCATCTCCCGGACGAGTCGAATTGTAGAAAAGGCCATTTAATATATCGAACCCGATTGCAACATCCGCCGACAGATAGGCATCTCTTCCAGGGATCTGGGTGAGAGAGAATGGGAGCACGCCACCCTGTGGTAACGCGACCTTTCGGAAATCAGGCGAAAGAGAACCGTCTTGCTTTACGTCCCAGATTGCAACATAAGATGGGTGTGGAGGGAGTGGAGTGAAACCCGGTCGGTTGCCTTTAACAGTAGCTGCTAAATATTTATCGTCTGGGGAGAAGATGATAGTTCCGGCAGTCCCATCAGTACCGATGGGTGGCGTTGATTGACCCAGATCCAAGTATCGGATGGCGTTCGGGATGTTTTTCAGGCCTGTCCTGTCATCGACCTTAAGGCAACTGAAGTGCAACAATATAGTTAGATCGTGTTTTTCGTCCTTGGCAGGTATTTGGAAACTATCACTAACCGAACCCCAGCTACAGATCCACTATTTAGAACGCAAAGGACGTCTCCCGCGTGATTAAATGCGACTGCCAGGGGGAAATCTCCCCCGGAAGAAATCGGTTCTCCTATTATTGTAAGCTGAGTGGGATCATTCACTGGGATAGAGAAGATAGAAACGGTATTGGAGCCCGTCTAATGCAATTTATGTTGGTTATAAAGAGAAGTGTAATTTAAGTGGGACTTACATTCACAGTTGCTAGAACACCTTTGGAAGAGACTTGGACAGCTCCCTGACTAAAGGTAGGGTCCGAGCTACGAGGGTTAATACCGTGAATACCAACGCCTTGCGCCGAAATGGCTTGCCGTATAGCCTTTAAGCACACAAGTTATTTCACCGCTCTGTGTAGGATGACGAGAAACATACCAATTGTCCGTCAGAGAGGATTTCAGAAGCGATGACATAATTTCCGTTCGGGTCATTTGTTATGACTAGAGATAACCTGTCTCGTTCAGCACTGACTTTGATGTGGCAATGGACGTACAGTATGCGGCGCCAAAATTGGCACCCGATATCGCGGCACCTCTCACAGGGAGAGTCGCCGTGAAGAGACCTAATATGAAGAATAGTAGCTTCATCTCGTAGATGTAGTTCTGTTAAAGAGCTGCATAAAGTGGACACTGGCCTGGTATTTGTAGGATGGATATTCTGTAAGTGCCTGACTTCCCATGCATTGAAAGGAAAATGGGCCCGACATGTCCAAGTTCACTTCCCACATATTGAAATAGAAATGAATTGAAAGCTCAGTCCAATTAATGGTGAGTTGACAAGGTGAGTGCAACGGTGTAACAATGGCTATGCGGACCACCTTGTCAACTCACCATTACTTGGACTGGTGTAACAATGACTATGTGGATGCGAGGGAACCTTTCAAATGCGGACGCGTGTCCTCCGTCGTTGCGCGTGGTACGAGTGCCATTTTTCTCAGTGGCTGACAGTTACTTCGTCCCGTAATAACAGCTCTTCAAAACGTTCGGACTCTTACATTGACAGTTAGTATTATCAAATTTATCAAATTACTTCCGCTCGCGGATATGTTTCCTTTCAGGTTTAGTCGAGCGACTTCATAGATTCTAATTTGCATCATTTCGCTTCGCGTTACGTAGCCTCTTGCATGTAGTACTCTTCGCAATAAGTCGAATTTCTGTGTGAAGAAGAAGACTATGTGGAGAAACATTTAGAACTGGAAGTACATACCCACAGGACGCTGGAGTCGGATTAATGTTCATTCACAGCGGAATTACAGGCGCTCAAGGTGGCGCTCCGACTAGTCCTGGAAAGGCATGCTGGACATGTAGTCCTATTAGTTGACAATACTACAGCGGCGAAATTCATTTTCGGCACCAATATACATGATCGACAACGGGTCAGCATAACGGCGATGCTAGCGCTCCGGGCGTGGTTAAAAGATAGCAACGGGAATCAGCTAACAGTGTCGTGGTGTCCGGCTCATAGTGAGATTGCTGTGAACGAATACAAGTCTGTAGTTAGGATTAACAGAGGTGCTCGCTTCATTCCATTTAATTCGCTGCAAAGGCAGCGGCAGAGGAAACGGCGAAATAGAATGTCGCTCTCCGAGGTGTTCATGTGTGTGGACGGCATGCTATTAGTATCAATAACCCGAAAGGCATGCGGGCCAAAGCGCACGTCGGAAAGTCCCATTTCCTTCGGGAAGGAGACGATTTAAATTTTGGGGTGCGAGCATGCTGACTGGTGTTGGGACACATGCCAAGTGGTGAATATTTGAATATCGAAGTCGTTGAAGATGGATACACGTCAAGATTGCCCTGTATGCGAAGGAGTCTCCCAAGTGCAGACTGTCATTGCGTGGGGTACGAGTACATATTACCTGACAGTTACATAATAATTCCAAACAGGTCGTGCCCCTTTCTCTT
>QFEO01002573.1:0-12611 GCA_003316615.1 Amanita pseudoporphyria
AGTGGACATGCAGATGTTTCCATAAAATGGTAAGCCTGCAGGCAAGCGGGTGACGACGTTAGCCCAAAGTGCCACACCCTACATCTGTCGTGATTCACGCACCCGTCCTCCCTCATTGGATCTAACATGAGTTCGAATCGCGTTGAAGTAAGTAACGAGCCATGACTGTCGACAAAAAGTGTAAAAAGACAGATTTGGGAAACAAGGAATTCGGGTAAATGGCCAGGCTAACTTGAAGCATACCGCTTCATCGGCCTAAAGTTGCGGAAGTAACGACGCCTCCTAGCATAATCATGCTACTTGTAGCTGTTTTCAACAGCGAACGGAGCCGAGAAAAGCTAGAGCTGGTTATGGACAGCGAGGAAGCATCTGAGAACGACTAGAGACGGTGGAGGTCAAGGGCGGTACTGCAAATGATAATAATCATTGACTGAGATGGTCGTTTCATTAAATATCATGGTAAGGTGAGCGTGAGGAGCGGGAGTAGGATGCGGGCGGATATATGTCGTCGTTAACAGCGGTGTACGGACAGAAGACATTGGCGGAGTGTGTCGGGTTCTGCGAGTCAGACTCACCGGCGCCCCCACCATTGTCAATGGCAATGCAGTATCCCCCTTATTCGCCATACCCGTTCGCAGTGGCTGGTCTCCTCGCTTCACCTGCATCGCCTGGTCAAGGGCTCTCCCTATCACCTTCGCAGTTCCCGATGCCAACACCAACACCTTCGCCTCCTCACACTCACCTGTATCAGCAAGTCGCAAGATTCGGCCGGGTGAACATCCGTCACCTCGTAGCCTTCTCTCCACATTCGTCGTCGCCACTCCAGTACAACCTCTGCAGTCATACCTTCTCCCTACCAACAACAACTTGAACTAGCACAGCCAGCAATACACCCGCGACCGTCTTTTATACAGGGCTTCTGGTACATTTGGGATCAACTTGCCAGATCCACTTCTTCAACGTCGCAGCTCAGTATACCGGCGGTTTGAGAGTGCCCCGCGCCTTGTTCAAGTAGGTCTCCACTTGATATCCTTGTCAGCTTATTACTCATCGACATTTTGGAACAGGCAACTCGTTACCGTTGTTTGTGCTACCTACAGGTTTCATGATACGACTCCATAAGGTTAGTCATAACCTAAAGCGCAACCATATTATATACTAACGAGAACGATATTCATAAGTCGGATGTTGAACAGACTCGGAAAGGTTAATAATTCAAAAAACGTCGCATGTTGGATATCATCTTAGGACATTGAAACGATCGACATGTCTTTAGCAGGATCCCCACGGGCCATCAATTCCTCTCTTGTGAGCTTCGTCACTGCCATATTGACGGTTGCGTGCGTAGCATGTTCTCAATGGTCGTGTAGCACTAACGTTTCGTATAGCGTTGTTTTCCCATACTTCCTTTTTCCAGCGTTCTTTATTGGTCTTGCATGTCCTGAACTGGTTATCGGTCACCTCAATACCGGTCGTGACCTGCGTCGAATGGAACGAACACAAGGTCTCTCACTTCAGTGAGCTGTTGGAGGGCATTGTCACTGTTCACACCTTGGTGGAACGACGGTTCTTGCATCAGAAGATCGACACAATCACCAAGGTTTGCCAACCTAGGTTTAGTCTTTCCTTCGATGTAATGACATTTTGGAATTGCAGATGTGGTATACGTGCTTGGCGCGCTCTCTGTTTTGATCGCGACTCTATTTTCCATCTCTACGTTGACGAATGACGCCGGCCCGGCTGGCTTGTGTATCACGACCACCATAGCTTTTACTTCGTCTGTTTATTGGGCTTGTCGATTCTGGACAGGTAAGTCTGATTAGATTAGTTTGTGAATGTGTTAATCGTACATGTGTAGCACTTGAATTGGACCTTCAGTGCATACGACATGCTCATTTCCTGCTTTATTGCTAACCTTTCAAAGGCTCTGTTGAACGTGTAATTGAATAGTAAGTTATTATCGGTTTTGATTAGTCGGTGCTCATACTCTGATCTGCAGCCTTGATTTGGCCCGAGAATCGCTTGTTATTATTGAATCTAATCGAGTTCCAGCTTACTGGCCATTTTCGTCAAACCGAGACGCCTTGGTTTCGGTTGAAAATGTTACAGTAAAATATGCACCAGACCTTCCAACTGTACTTCACGATATATCATTTACTTTGAAGGCGGGTGAAAGGGTCGGATTACTTGGCAGAACAGGTACAGATAGGAAAACACCAACATGGCAGGCTTTACTGACAGTTTTACAGGGAGTAGTAAATCCACAAGTCTACTTCAATTCGTAGATCTTGCAAGCGGCCGCATCATCGTTGATGGAATTGATATATCAAAAATCGTGCTTCACGACTTGCGCTCAAGAATTGCATGTTTTCTTATCCGCACTTGATTGGTCCTAAAACTCACACTGGGCCTTTAGGCCGTCGTTCCTTAAGTAAATAATATCATCTTTTCACTTCGCACCACTGACCAGCGCTTTAAGGATACTAACTGTTCTCCGGGATAATATGGTAAGCGCTCATCCACATCCGAGGAATGAACTTCTCAGGGTCAGAGACAGCTTGTTGCCATGGCTCTTGGAGAAGTTTAATTCACTTTCGACTGCCGGATGACCTGGTTTTGGAAGCATCCCCAATGCATACCACTCAGTGGCCGCCTATATTCGTGAATCCACTGAACGGCGGGTCCCCCAATGGCCAAGTAAGCCAGCGTCGAATCTATGCTTGGTAATACATTTCATTGACAGCAAACCTACTGTCCTAAGGCATTTCGCACAAGAGGAGCTTTTTTTGGCATCCTGCACGGGGCTATCCAGGCATATCTCTTTCGCAAGTTATGCGTACGGACGATCCAACAGCCAACCGATCGGTTAAAGAACAACTTACAACTGAAGAAGCTCCTCGGGCTCCATGCTCTCCATATACATCATCCTCCAACGAAAGCTGACACAGATGAAGCCGCGACGGTCTGTGCATGGATTCCCGCCGTTCATGCTGTTAGGGAACAGGTGAAGGATACGTATAACAAGATTTACAGTCGGTGCCAGTTTTCGGATCGCGCGTTTTCTCCGCCTTCTTTTTATTTTCCTTCTTTTCCCCCTTACCTACAACACGTCACTTTCATGCATATGATAGAGGAAGATGCTCTACACACCCAGAGAATGTTTCATATTAGTCTCTTGCGTCTCATCCTGTTTCCACTTATCTACAACGCTCGAGAAATTCTTCTGCTTAAGAGCTTTGTTGTATATTGCAGCCATTAATTCAGAATGTATCCTGGTTGCTACTCGACAACCAAACCAAAGGCATTGTAAGTCGGCCTGGGACTAGACAAGTATCGAGATGAAGTACGTGTCACATTTAGGACGAATTACAAACCTCAGCAATAGAACAAGGAATGTGTATATATAAGCCTTCAAGCGACTTTCACAAGTAGGAATACTTGTATCTATCACATCGAGGATCTACCTTGACAAAAGAAAGGTGATATACAGACAAACAACTTACCTAAAGAAAAACGGACTAGTATAGTTGAAAAGCGCGCTAACAATGGTGAGCGTAAAGTCCAAACTATACAGCTGTTAGTCGCGAGCTCGTTGTGTCAGAGAAACATGGCTTGCGTTGTCCATTAAGTTTGCCGCCCAAAGCTGGTCCAGAAGCGAAGAAGTTCAAGAACGGCTTGACTGTCTGTCGTCAGACATTGAATACGTAACATGCCAAAGTTCACTAAAACGTATCGAGATTTCAAAGTTGGACTCAAAGCATAGACATCGTCTTCTTGAAGTGTCGTGAATATATAGCAAGAATGAGACGAAATTCAGCGAATCGGACAAAGGACTTTGATCATTGGGTATATCCAGACGAACGTCAGCTGGCCATACGATGTGATGCAGTCTTCCTGGGTGATTTTACGTCCCTGTGTATTGGATCTGAGTGTAACACTAACACAACTATTCAGATCGTTTATGCACTCACAATGTCATCTTTGTTAACCTTTCCACTTGGAACTGCAAATGGTATACTCAAAACGATTGCCAAAAGACCCAAGACCATGGTGAGATTGAGTGAGAGCAAGAGAACGAGAGTAGACGGCAATGGAGCGTCCAATTTGGTATGGTCAAATACGACATTGCCGCAAGTGGGAAGTAAACATGGATTGGTCGAACGGTAGGTCGCAAAACAGTATAAAGCCACCTAAAAGGGACAAAAAATGGAAGATTCCTGGCCCAAGACGTCCCAGAATCATTAATGAGGTTGTATGAGCCGAACGACAACCATGGCAGCGTTTTTGCGAGGCCAACGAACACGAACACGCTGGTACGTCAGAGTGGTACAATGCTCCCCTTATCTTGTGCAGCTGCCGCCTCTTCTGCGTCATCAGAACTCGCATCCAGCAACGTTTGCAAATACAAAGTCCTGGCAACCTTCTGTACATGGGGCAACAATAAAGACGACAAGCACAACTCGAAGACAAATGCAGCGGGAAGGGATGGAGGTCTAATATATCGGTCTTCGAAGTCGAATGCCCCTGCTGGGATGCAAAGGCACATGGTGTGGGATGATGAGCAGACAAGTTTAGCAGGTGCCGCCGTGGCACCGGAGAAAGGACATTCGGGGCTGGTTGTCGCTCTACTCATTTCACAGTGGGGAAGCTGCGAGTGAAAGTCACAGCTTTACTCCTACCAAACATACGTCATTCTGGACCGCAAACCTTATAACTTGAGGAAGCGCTTTCTGCAATCACCAATAGGCGCAAGACCCGTGGGTGACTCGCACCGCACGCGCGACGGTGTCCTTTCCTAACTCTTTCAACCGTCCGCCCTTTCCCATTTAGCAGCCAGTTCTTTTGTTAAGAGGTTTGTTGCTATGACATGTGTAATAAACGATGGATATGCTCCTTCCGTAGCATGAGCTCTTTCTTCTAGCTTAAGACGAATTCCAACATGACTTGAGGATCAGGAAAAGTGCAACTCCCCATTGATGTTTCATAGTCGAGTGAGCACCGCTATACTTAGTGTCTGAAGAGAGTGAGTCCCTGGGTCAACAATGGCTTTTAACGCAGCTTCGTTGTCACAGAAGATACGTGCCCGTAATGATTATTGTGATTTGGTCTCCCGGCCCTTAAGGCCTAAGGCCTAAGGTCGGAGCGAGCCCATCTCTTAAAGCACAGCCTGTTGGGAGGCAAGCCGAGCAGCCGAGAGTTGGAGCCGTATACAGTAGAACTGAGACATTCGACGTACATATAAATAACGGTCACATAGTCACATACAATACAGGCGTCTCACCTTGGGCGCCCACCAGCCAGCGCGAGTATTCGGTCGTCGCCAACTTACTGTTATTTAACAGGTTATGGGCCCCGTGCTCATTTGCACTTGGATCTGAGCCTAACTGTCAACCATTGAGCACCTTGCTTATCGTGTTCGCATTCGGTGCACGCTGAGACATCTCTATCTTACTTTCATCCTCGTGTGTCATCGCTATGGCCACTACAAGCGATACACCAACTGCCTCCAACATATCCGGCGATATCCCCAGTGTCCCGCTGATCAAGACACGCGAGGGCGCCATTACCAAGGTTACAGGCGATGGCCTGAATGGTCCCAATTGGGTAACCTGGCGCGTCCGTATGCTCTCGCTTCTTGACATGTGCGAAGTACGAACCTATGTCCGTGGTCTGATCCCGCAACCGAACGAGGAAGAGGACCCTGTTGGGCATAACAATTGGAAGAAAAACGACAGCTACGCTAAGCATTTAATTACCCAGAACGTAGGCGATGAATGTATAGTACACATTCAGTATGGCTCGACATCCTATGTCACCTGGAAGAACCTCGAAGCGATTTACGAGGACAAAAGCCAGGAGACGGCCGTTGCCATCATCCGGAACTTGTGGCATACTACTGCGGAGGAAGAAGATGACATTAGTGAACATCTTACCACCTTGAAAAAGTATTGGGAACGCCTCAATTTGGTAGACGACACCAACTTCAGGATACCCGAAGTTCAATTCAAGATCGCTATTGTTTCCTCTTTACCGCCATCCTGGGATGCCTTTACGAGACCGTATATTAGTATTTGCAAGGAGGAATATGTACGACGCCTCCGCCGAGCTGGCAAAATGACGAAACAGGAAACCACCCATCAAACCGATGGCACTCGATCTTCCCTTGCCAACCGTATCAAGGATAGTGAACGCTGTGGCCAGTGTGGTATGCGTAACCACAGAACTGATGATTGTCGGTTCCTTGGTCAAAGCAGGTGCTCGTCTTGTAATCGGTTCGGCCATAAGCTAGAAGACTGCTATGCTCGTAAAACAAAGGGCCCGAAGCGTCGACGAGAGGGGAAGAACGATAAAGGAGACAAGAAAGGAAGGCAACCCAATAAACGGGCAAAAGGCGAGGAAACTAATCAGGGCGAAGAGAAAATGGTGGAGAATAGTGACGAAGATGAACATATCATGTTCACTCTCAATGAGTCCGAACCATCCATTGTTCCGTTCGGCTCTATTGGGAATAACGAATCATTTAATTTCGATGATATGGATGTAAACAATGTCGAGTCAATCGATTCACACCTTATCTATTATGATTGGCTTGCTGACAGTGCAATGACCTCTCACGTCAGCAATAGATGTGAAGCCTACACAACTTTCCACCCGTTAACTGATACAATTGTATCAGGGGTAGGAAATGCTAAAGCTAAAGCTGAAGGACGAGGTACAGTTGAATTAACGTCAGTTTATAATGGCTGTCAATATATTTTACGACTCCAAGATGTCCTCTTTATCCCATCTAACCGCAACAATCTTATTTCATTAGGCAGATGGGACAAAGCAGGGGGACATTACATCAGTGGCCGTGGAACTCTAACCCTCATTACTAGAGATGGAGTTTCAGTGGCTGAGGGCATGAAAGTGGAGAATAACCTTTACAAAATGCAAGTTGCTATCCGTAACCCAAACACTCAATTTCCTAAAAATACAACGGTTACACCACAAACTTTCTTATCCGGCGAACCTGCCCAAAGCTGGGAAACATGGCATAGACGGTTCGGACATATCGGATACCATGGCTTACAATCCATGCTTGATAACGATCTTGTAAATGGATTCACCGTGGACATTCGAACTCCCAAGCGTGATTGCATAGCCTGTACTGAGGCTAAACAATCCGTAAAACCATTTGGACCACCAACTGATCGAAAAACTATGTCTGGCGAGTTAACACACATCGACCTATGGGGCGAATATGACCCTGCTTCTATTAACGCCAATCATTACTTTGTTCTATTCATTGACGACTCCGACAGATATGTCACTACTGAATTCATTAAGAAAAAGAGTGACGCAGCACAAAAGGTTAAAGAATACCTAGCAACCTCAATCTCACATGATAGGAAACCTAAAGCCATCCGCATAGATCGAGGCAAGGAATTTGTTAACGATAGCCTAATAACCTGGTGCCATGAACGTGGAATAACGATACAATTAACAGCACCTTACTCACCATCCCAAAACAGGATTGCTGAGCGCATGAACCGTACACTTGTGGAATTAGCATGAGCCATGTTGCGCAATTTACCCCCATTTCTATGGGAATATGCCATCCAATATGCCTCGTATCTCCGTAATCGTACCTATAACACCCATCTAAAAACATTAACTCCATACCAAAAACGTTTTGGAACAAAACCAAATGTTTCACACCTCCATGAGTTCGGTACATCTCCTGAACCAATTGAACTCATACCCGATGCACTACATGAGGGGGAGTCTGGGAGGAGCATGCCACCGACATCGGGAAATGATGGCAACCGCTTAAAAAGGAAGCGCGATGAGGCAAGCATCGAACCACAGACCCAATGATGCACTCGTGGTATATGTGTAGACTACTGATACCTTCAAAATCCTTTTCCTGATGAAGATGAACAAGCCAACAAAGCTCTCATGCCATCAGATGAAGAAACTTTCACCATAATAGCCGGAGACGAACTGACAAACCTAAAGGATGCAAAGGAATCGCCTGATTGGCCCCAATGGGAAAAGGCGATCTAAAGTGAACTGGCACAGCTCCAACAAATGGGAACCTGGAGGTTGGTCGATAAACCAGCGGATGCCGTTCCAATAGCCAATAAATGGACATTCGTCAGAAAGCAAAATAAGGCCGGTGAAATAATCAAATATAAAGCTCGATTAGTGGCGAAGGGTTGTGCGCAACGACCAGGTCACGACTATGTTGAAACCTTCTCTCCTGTTGTCCGAATGGATACCATCCGCACGTTACTAGCGTTAGTTCTGGCAAAAGGCTGGAGGATCCAACAATTGGACGTTAAAGGAGCTTACCTTAATGGGGTACTCAAGGAAAAAGTATATATGCGCCAACCAGAAGGATACGAAGATGGAACCGACCGTATTTGTGAACTCATTAAAATGTTGTACGGCCTGAAACAATCAGGCAGAGAATGGAACAAGGAATTAGACAGGAAACTCAAGAAATTCGGCTTTAAACGCTTACGATCTGATCCCTGCGCGTACATCAAAAGGATAGATGGCGAAGTAGTTATCATAACTGTCTGGGTCGATGATCTCCTTCTATTCGCATCGTCAGATGAACTCATCTATCAAACGAAAGCGGATCTCCGTACCCAATGGGAAATTACCGATCTTGGCGAACCAGCCAAGATAGTTGGAATTGAAATTACCCAGACCCAGAACAGTATCACCATCTCACAAAGACGCTACATCGAATCAATCCTTGAATGCGAGGGACTCAGCGAAATCAACAGCGTAGCGACACCGTTGGATCCCAATATTAAATTGGTACTGAATCCCAATGGTAACGAGGGAAATAGGAGCAACTCTTTTGCCCGATTACTTGGAGAACTCCAGTTTCTTGCTAATTGCACGCGCCCGGATATCTCTTTCGCCATGAACCGGTTGGCCGCATACACTGCCAATCCGAGCCTTCAACATGTTACAGCACTGAAGCGAATTTTACGGTACTTAGCTGGAACCAAGAATCTCGGTATCACCTATACCCGATCCACCGCTGATCCCAGCACAAATTTCTTCTCAGGTTTCGCTGATGCTGCCTATGCTAACCATGATGACTATAAATCAACATCAGGATACATCTTCTTAGCATCAGGGGGAGCAATTACTTGGAAATCAAAGAAACAGACAGCTATCGCCCTCTCATCAACGGAAGCCGAATACGTTGCCCTCTCCAAAGCAGCGCGCAAGGCGTGCTGGCTACGCAATGTCTTAGATGAATTCGGCTATAGACAGGAATCACCAACCCTTATTAAAGGTGACAATGATGGATCCATCGCAATGGCGAAAAGCCAGCAATTCCACCATCGGAGCAAGCACATTGCTGTCCGATGGCACTGGGTCCGTGATCTCGTTGAGCAAAAGCTTATACACATCGAAAATTGCCGAGATCCTGAGCAAACTGCTGACATACTCACCAAAGCACTCGCACGCCCCAAGCATTCCAAACATATCCACGAAATGGGCATGACGTCGGCTTGAGGGGGAGTGTTGGGAGGCAAGCCGAGCAGCCGAGAGTTGGAGCCGTATACAGTAGAACTGAGACATTCGACATACATATAAATAACAGTCACATAGTCACATACAATACAGGCGTCTCACCTTGGGCGCCCACCAGCCAGCGTGAGTATTCGGTTGTCGCCAACTTACTGTTATTTAACACAACCATCTCCTCCCAAATCTCAACTCTATGCCCAGCTCAACAAAATGCCACATCCGCTTCTCCGCCTCACGTTCGACTCCATTATTACCACCACCAGTACCCTTTGTACCCCGTCGCCCTCCCACTTGGATCTGACTCACCAGACCCGCCGACGCCCCCACCATTGCCAATGGGAATGCAATATCTTTCTTCCTTGCTGTACCCTTTCACAGTAGCTGGTCTCCTTACTTCACCTGCAGGTGCTCTCCTTGCCAGTTGCCTTCGCAGTTCCCAGTGCTAATGCCATCTGGACATCTGCCTATGGATCAACCAATGCCAACACCTTTGCTGTCTCACACCTACCTGCATCAACAGGTCGCCAGGTCATTATTTATTTATTTATTTTTTTTTTTTTGCATGAGACTATTTATTCATTTTACGATACAAACATGTATCAACTACCTAAGCCCGTGTAGCGGGCTTGTGTGCCTGTACAAATGCTTTGTAAATATCCAGTTTAGAAGAAGAGGGATAGCTGTATCCTAATCATTCAACTGAGTGTGTGTCTGCAAAAGTGGCTGTGGTGGGGTTTGACTTGAGGAACTTGTATGGTGCACTGAATTGGACAAAATAGCAAAACAAGGCTGATTCCATGCATATTCCATGCATTTCTCATGGTTGATCCATGGAACACAGTGGAACATGCATGGTCCATCATGGTTCATCATGTTCCATGATGGAGAACAAGTGAAGTAGCAAACAGAGATTTAGTGGAATAGAGTGGACAATGAGTGGAGAGTGAGTGGAGAGTGAGTGGGGAGTGAGTGGACCATGAGTGTGTTGGAATTGGTGATCGCGGCAAGTCTGACATACTGGTGATGACTCATTATCCCAGAATGCTTACTTATCATTTCTATTATGATGACTCATGGAACATCTATAAATACATATGGAATGTTCTAGATTTACTGATAACATGTATATAAAGTCTACTCTGTACTTGTAGATACTCGTATGAAAAGACTTGTTCTACACTGGGATAGCTTTAGTTTGACTCTAGCTCAACAAGCTTCGATCTTGTCAACCCAGGATTTCTAACATTTTTGTACATCACCCCCTGCGACTATCAATCATGTCTCATCAAGATTGCTCACCATCGCCGACCGATGTCACTGATGACTATGTCCAGGGAATTATAGTACCTGTGGCCGAATGTGTTAACGATCCGCTGTCTAATGGGCCCTGTGCCCTCATCGTTTGGATTGTCATGGTCCTCACCCAGGTCCTCCAACTTATCGAGGAAATCGCTAAGTCATATGGCCGTCGACTTCATGCTTTGGAGAGTAGCTTAGCCGCTGAGTCGCAGCCCATTCCATCATCTTCAGTTACTAAACCCGAGATGCCCACCACCACCAGTACCTCTGGAAGTCGCACTACACGCTGCAAGAAGTGTCATGCCCGCAGTCACAACGCCAATACCTGTCGCACCGCCGACCCTAGTGCTATGAGAAAGAGGGTAGCCAACAATTCAAGGAAGGCAAAAGAAGCACGCGAGGTCGCCAACTCCATTACTCCTGTCTACCCAACATTCGCACCCCCTATTCCATCTCACTATCAACAAGCGCAGCCGCCACCCATTATGGCCTACGCAAATTTATTCATGGACGCTACAGAGCTACGACGACGCGCACAACAGTCAGCCTGTGATCGACGCAAGCAGTGTCGCACCCCTCCTTGAGACTTGCTGAATCAGGGGGGACTGTTGGAATTGGTGATAGTGGCAAGTCTGACATACCGGTGATGACTCATTATCCCAGAACACTTACTTATCATTTCTATCATGATGACTCATGGAACATCTATAAATACATATGGAACATTCTAGATTTACTGATAACATGTATATAAAGTCTACTCTGTACTTGTAGATACTCGTACGAAAAGACTTGTTCTACACTGGGATAGCTTTAGTTTGACTCTAGCTCAACAAGCTTCGATCTTGTCGACCCAGGATTTCTAACAGAGTGGACCATGCACAAAGGACAAAAACAAGTAAATTATGCATGGTCCACTCATGATCCACTCATTGTCCACTCACTGTCCATTCATTGAACACTCTATTCTGCTAAATCTCTGTTTGCTCCTCCACTAATGAAACATGATGGTCCATGATGGTCCATGCATGTTTCACTGTGTTCCATGCATGTTCCACCATGTTCCATGCATGTTTCATGCAAAATGCATGGAATTTGCATGGAATAGGCATGAACCATCATGGACCATGCTATTTTGTCCAAATTGGCGCACCTTAAACTTGAGAAGCACCTCAAAGTTGTTCCTAGTAGTGGTGATAGTAAACATGTTTGAAAATCTATGTATGTACCTTGTGCAGTGACACAGTATGTGTCAACAGTCCTGGAACTCTGCGCAATATGGGCAGTCAAGAGGTGCATCTGGCCATCTTTGTGGGAAAAGACTCCTAAACTCTCCACTGGGCATATGTCCTAAGACTAAGTGACATGCTTGGACAGAGAGCTCCAAGTCTTTTCCTGCTGTTTTCATGAAGTATGACTTACCCTTGATTGTAGCTGGGATTGGGCATCCCTTGTTGTTATTGATTCGCAGCATATGTCGACCTTTGGCATGTTGGTGCCGAAGCGCTGTGTTCCAAGCACCTTGTTTGTAGGCCTGGTGCATGGTGAGATAGCTTTTGAGACCCTGGAATCGTTTTTCTTCGGTCTGAGCATTTGTCATGGCAATGGTGTCCACTAGTGTTGCCAAAGCTCAGCTCAGCTCAGCTCCAGCTCAGCTAAGCTACCAGAGCTGGTTTTTGGCTCTGGCTCTGGAGCCAGAGCTGATCAAAGCAGCTCCGAGCTGGCTCTGAGCCAGCTAAAACCTTTGTTTATCCCCCTCAACTGTGCAT
>QFEO01002581.1:0-10424 GCA_003316615.1 Amanita pseudoporphyria
AGCTGCTGGCATTTGGAGCTGTGGTTAGGGTTTGGCTCAATTGTGTGATGTCAACAACCGCGACTGCACATCCTGTTCGTGTCACGACCAACGGTAAAATCAGGTCTTACGTTTCGTTTGCATTAGAATGGTTTGATGTTCGTGTTTATAACTTTCTATTAGGAGTTTTATGCTCATATATGCTAATGCAGAAAAATGAAAATACGCCAATCGTGCTCCATACTTTACCGTATGGATTTCTAGCCCCTCCTGATAAGAAAGAAAAAAGTAAACCACGTGCCGAGGGCGAAGTTACTACCAGTGAAAATAACACGGAGCAACCTGCTTCAACCTCACAAGAAGTCTCCACAAAATCAGTCACGTCGACCGTACCGCGTTTGATCTCCGTCGTCGAGATCATCAAACGCGAATTCTTGAGAAATCTTGCTATTCACCATTCCCCTCGACTTGCCGGTCTTCATCAATATACGGAGGTCGGCTGTTTGGAGGACTTGCAAAAACCAGACGCAGACGCGCCTATGCCACCGAGGAATGAAAAGACCAGCAAGGATGGTATAGACGAACGTGCTATGGAAGTAATGGAAGCGCTGAGTGGGAAAAACAAGTGAGTGCAGCTAATTCCCAATCTCAAGTATACCGATCGTCTTTTAGTGTAAGAAAAAAACGAACGCCTTACATGAAAGTCATACTATCACTAAATCCCATCCCAGCATTGGTAGAGCAAGGTGCAACGTAAGAAAATATGTTACCTTTATCCCTCCTCTATCTTATGCATCCCACCTAAGCTATCAGCAACCTACAGTCCGTAAAATATCAAAGTCGGCCAAATCGCGGGCGAAAAAGAGAGCGCGGAAAGTCCAAGAAGCTGATGATCCAGGAGCTGATAGCGATCCCACACAAATGTCTGAATAATGGGTCACTCATTTGCACTGGAGGATGATTGGACGAGGATCATGGTCATTCGTCATTTAGTAGAGGTATGCCGCTCGTGTCTAACGTGTATCGATACCGGCTCCTAACGTATATCGTCAATTATTCAAAAGTAAAATACCTTGTGTTATCTGGGCATTTCACAACGGCGCTTTACTGTCCTCGCTCGAATGTGAACTTCAGAATGCCGCCCTGCTAGAGATACAAAAATCGAAACCTTGAAAAAATATCAGCACAAAGATTCTTTGCTTGTTTTCCCGTCGTCGAGGTGTCCTCGTCCCTAACAGTATCGGTCAGACGGTGAATCAATGTATGTCCACTCTTCGGACTGCCTCAATAATTGTGGACGCTCACACTCTTCAGTTCAGGGAGCGGTAGTATCGAAGATTGTGCAATGAGAGTAATTCCTCGACTATAACCATTAGATTGCCATCACACCACGCGCATATAGCTACATAAACTTGTTATACATACACCCATTGAACATCACGTACAAGTACAATCTGATAATCTACGTTCCAGTTGTCCGCTCTACCTCCATCTCACCCTAACCGCCCTCCCAGAACTCGTGCTACTGCTCCTACTCCTCCCTTCTATATTCACATCGCTCACACTACTCGCAATACTAGGCGTCACAGGCGCGCTCTGATTCCTCAAATGGCCATACCGCCACGTAGGTGGACAACCTGACAAGATTATTCTGGTGTTGGTCTGTTCTCGTTCCGAAGCAGGCAAATAAGCCGCCTGTGGAGGGCTAATCAAAATTGGCGGATAAGATAGTTTCATGCTAGTATGCAAGGAATGGTGAGCAGACGTTGCCGTCGAAGTGCGTGGTGTCACCCCATAATCGGATATCGTCATAGACCATTTGCTCCTCGGATAATCATTAGAGATGTCAATAACGTGATCGTCTTGCATCTCGCAGGAAGTTTCTGGTATATCTGAACCGCACGAGCCATCCGAAGAGATGTCACTAGGCGAAGGCGAAGAAGATGCCGTAGACGGACAATCAGAACCAGGCGAACGGGGCACTTCGACCCACGACGACACGTGTCTGTCTCGCTCAGCCATCAAGAGCTTATGCTTCAGTCTTCTCTTCTCGCTGTCTTGTTCAAAGCCCCCAGAGCAAGAGTCTTCAGATCTGCTAGAGAGGCAGCATGAACAGAGTATTTGTCGTTCGTTGATGAGGAAGCAGCAGAGGATGATGAATCCAATCACGCCTACGACGGTGAGCACGACGATAAGCTTGTGTAAGCCAGGAGCATAAGGGTGCATTGGAGCCTTCGACTTGTTCGAAGAACCGGCATCGCCGGGTATAGGAATGGGTATGGGCGAGGGAGTGAGCTCTATACCAGGGCCCATGTAAGGCGGGTGATCGAGCGTTGCGATGTCCCCATCCAAAGCAGGAGTCACAGATGCCATAGTGGAGGTTGAAACGGCAGAGCTAGATTCAGGTTGAACAAGGACCTGTTGAACTGTAGGTAATGCCTCAGAGCTATCTTCGGAATCCCAAGAGTCAAGTCCGTCAAAGAACCCGCCGTAGAGGTCCTCTGGAAATGAGAAGTCTCGAACCTGGGTTGATGAAACTTGGCGTGATGTTGGCGTTGCTGGTGCACCATTGACAGGCATGCCGCCAAGACCAACAAGTGTAATAAAGGAAGTAAGAAATAGTAATTTGTGCATTGCTTGTCGTGAAAATGAGCGTGATTGCCGTGCGGGCTTGAACGTATAGGATGTACAGGATTGTGTGGTAGTGTACTGAAAGACGCTTGAGCATCTGGCAGGCAGAGGTCAATGGCTTCAAAAACAAATATGGACAAATATGCTTCTCTATTTTTAAATTACGCCACGAAGTATGTAAAAGCGATATGCGTATCACTAAATAAAATGATTCAGAAAAGGAAGCCAAAAAGAAAAGCTTGAAACTCGTAGAGGTACTATTCGCTGTCAATCCTCTATTTCACTTTTATCATTGGTCTTTTGTTGCTTGTAGCATTCGTATAAAATTTTCATATATACTAATGTATGTATATAGGGACCACCTTATTTCTATCGAAAAAAAAAACCTCTAATGATCTATAAGTCTACGACCGGTAACCCCTCCTCCCTTGCCCTTTCCAACAGCCGCCCTAACAAATTCGCCCACTCCTTCCTCCCCTCACCAACGCTAATTACCCAGTTTTCTGCCTCCCCATTCTTCTCTAATATCCTCCACATTTGCCTCAGCACTCTCTTATTCTCTGACACCAGCCTTTCCCATTCTTCTACCTTAACTAGTCTAAATGATTCCTTTGCAAATTCGTGCAACTCGTCACGATAATCAAAGTATTCCGAGCCTGCTAACACATGCCACGCTCTTGCGATACCAGAGGGATTATTACCGACTTGGTTAAGGAGATATTGGTATCGAGCGATGATGTCCTCGGTTTCCCGTGTACAGTCGAACGAATCAGGGTTACCGTACACATGAAATACAGCCCGCGCTTGTGCTTCGGCGATAGGAAATGGAGAGACTCGGACTGGCAAGCCTATGAACGCCAACGCTAAATTTTCTTTCCTCTTTCCATTGCAAGGGGCTCGAAGCGGGAAAATATGCCTCGCAAGTGGAAATACGCCGTAAGTCGTATTATACAACTCGTCCGGAAGAGTGGGAAGCGTTTCGAACTGAGGCACAGCTTTTCGAAAAACTGAATCAGAAAAGAATGGAAAAGATGTTTGGTACCCTGTCGCTAGTATGCAGTGGTCGATCCCGGACTCCATAGTTCCGTCTTCAAATACGACTTGTCCTCGACCGTTACTGTCGAGGTTTTCGTACCGAGCTATCTGTCCACGTACTCTGAGATTTCCTCTATCCTCATTAGATCCGATTGTTACGGATTGAATGACTGTTCTTGCCATGCCTGGGCTCTGGCAGGCGTCAGCGTTAGCAAATGCATTGGGGGCAGAAAGTAATTCGGCCGTGATATCAGTTCCACTAAACCCACGACCCACAACTAAAATCACACTATCACCGCATAAATCTTCTGGGCTTCTATACCACGCCGAATGACTCGCCTTGCCTTCTTTTAACCATGTTTCGAGACCTGGTGTGTCGGGATATCGGGGGACTTGGTAATGTCCATTACACACTATGACCAGGTCGAAGAGGAATGATTCTCCGGTAGATATCGTTACTTCCCATTCGGATTTATCTGAGTTGGATGACGGTGAGAGCGACGCCGAGGAAGAGGAATTTTTGGTAGAAGCAGTATGAGGTTCGACGGACAAGACAGCAGTGTTGAAGTGGATGTAAGGCATCAGTCCAAAATGTTCTGCGTATTTTCTAAGGTAGGAGTGAACCGCGGATGCGGGTGGGTACATTGGCGTAGAGGGCGGAAAGGAAAAGTCTGTGAATGCCATGATAGGGTGCGGAAGATTGGTCGTTAAAGAATCATACAAGGGCGTTAATGGGGGGTCGTGGATTGGCGGCGCTGGTAGCCTACAGACGGCGCGTTACTGTGATAACGCCAACTAGGGTTTGAATGGAACTCGTACCAAACTCCTCCAACGTCCTGCCTAGCCTCGAATACGGTGGGAGCCCACAATCCATCTTTGAATTGACGTGACTCTTTCAGGATCTTGAGAGTGGCTAATCCAGCGGAACCAGCTCCGATAATGCAGATCTTCTTTTTTTGCGGAAGAAACCCATTCATCATTCTGAATGTCGAGTCAGGCCGAGAGCTGTGCGAGGGAGGCACGTGGAAAGCGCTATGCACCAAACATCTCTAGGACGTCGGTTTATAAACTATCTCGCTTAAGTCACATCACACTACGCTGTTTATCTAAGTCGCCGCACACCCCGATCCTTTCAAGCTCGCTTCGCAGGCTCGTACAAGTGCTCCCGACGGTTGAACTGGTCACTGGTGCAAGCGTAATTCTGAATCACTTCTTGTAATAATGTCTAAATCTATTATTTACCGCCATTTGGAAGACATTCAATATGGCAAAGACTTGGGCTTCAACCAGAGGACGTGGGTGACTGGGACTCATAAATTCACAAATTCCGACGGGGTTTTTTTCGAGTAGGTATGGGCATTGTCACTATTTAAATACATGAGACGCAGTCGACATCAGGACGCAGTGCGAAACGGAATAAAATATGAATCGGTATTAAACATGTTACTAACCGAAGGCGAAGAACGGAGGTAAATTTGTATTCACGGACGCCGCCGACTGGTTGATCTTAAGAAATTTAACAATAGCCCTAAAGTTACTGGTGGACGAACGAGGCTACGAGGTTGTGGCAGCGATACGGCATGATCTTGGTTTGGGTACAAGTGGGCAAGGTGAATGCGGGTGCTAACAAACAATTCCAACAAAGTGAGGGCATTGCAGAGAGGAGGGGATCGTTGACCGAGTGAAGATGACGCCGAGGAGTCAGCAGTAGCGATATCAAACAGAGGGGTATCGACTAGCAGTGATAAGAAACAAATTTTGGGAAAACGGTGCTCGCACCATGCGCAATGACACAATATATTGTCGGGATTGAAATACTCCTGCACAACCTGGACATTCTTGACGTGCATCTCGCCAGAACAAGCTTCGATATTCACCGCTCAGCATGGGTCTGAGGACAAGAGGGGAAAGCGTGAATTGCCATGTCTAGATTGTCACCGACTTCACTTAAAATATGACTTGCCAACTTTTGCCTTAATGGATATTCCTCGCAAATTACTATTTTGTAGCCTATGTCGACCTTTCGCATGGACAATCCGTAATCTCCTGTTCCAGGTTGTTGCTTCCGCTCTTTTGATCTTTTGACGGTAACGGGTTATAGTGTAAGGTTTTCGTTGAAGATATGCCATTACAGCTCGGGCACCATGACACGATTGCTTTGGTGGCTAGAAAGCCACGCTCTAAGAGCGAGCGTGACCACAATACTTGTTTGCTTCGCGCCATGAATCGATGTGTCGGAAATTGACTTTTCTGTGGTCGCATTATCGATGAGTATTACCACTTGGCCCGTTGTTCGCTCTAAAATTATGCAGAATGCCATTTCTAGAGCTTGAAGTTCGGAAACGGAGGAGGATATTGCTACAGCGTCCGCGACGTGTCCCCAAATCCGAAGGCCTTTATGCCAGCTGATAACACCAGTACGGCCCTTTGCCCTCTCGAGACCATCAGTCGCTAATATCGTGCAACCGGCGCCGATTATTGTAACTGATTCTGGAAATCTCGTAGCCAAGCATTGAAGAGCAGAGAACTATGTTTCTGGAATGATTAAAGTACACTCGGTCACTAAATAGATGCAGTACATGCCTGCCTGGTTCATTTTAAAGTAAATATGCTTGTCAATTAACCAACGGGAAATTTGTAAAAGGAAATATGTTTCGCAGTGAAAATGTGCCGTGAGCCGTACACGCCACGATGGTTATCCGGATTCCATAGTTCACGTCTTCAAACGCGACGTTGCCATTTTGTTCTTGTATGGACTGTAACATTTTTTGAGGTTACAGACGCCTTTGTCTCCGCACTTAGTATGTAGATGGCAGTTTTCGGCACGAGGAGTACTCACAGGTAAAGACGTGCTCGCAAAATATTAGGCTGTTAGGCTGCCTGTACGGGTTACTAGAAACCTTGTGGTGTCCGTTACATATCACGATGTTGTTGAGGATCCAGAGGTCGCTTCAACCTCCTTCGGCTTGGAATCAGATTTAAGGCAGTAGGTCGAATTGTTAACCGTAAGATGGAAACGATAATAAAGGAGGCAATCTGCCAGTGGTGTGTGCGGTCTACGACGCTGGACTAGTACGCCAAGCGAAGCAAGAATACATGCCTGACATCCCATCTTGGTTTTGGGGACGCAAGTCCTGTTTGTACCAGTCGATCTCTTGAGCCTGTTGGCTTCGCGCCAATACTAAGCAAATGCGCGCGCAGCAGTCAACTGGGTGGAACAGTCAGCCCCAACAATGATACAGCGCACTGGCGCTAGAGATTCAAGACGCCGTCGTGGTTATTGCCGGAGGATCCGACCCTGTGGGTGTTTGCCAATTAGCCTCAACCTCAGCCAAGTCTTATACGCTTCTTCCGTTCCAACCAGTCTGAACACCGCCCATGGCCCATCCAGATCCTGCCCACCATGCTCCTTACACCGCGGCGTCCAGAACCTACACGGACTTCTTCTCAGGACAGATCCAAACTGGTTTGCTAGACCAGTCCTTCACCACTGACCAATCGCGATCGCTGCAGGACTTATTCATGGCTTATCACGCATACGCCTTCAGATGGGTCTATGACGTGGAAACACATTTAGAAAGCTCATTAGAAGTTTTGAAGGATCGGCAGAGCAGGGCTGAAAAAGAGATCGCAAAGCTTAGTCTGATGATCGAGAATACGAGATGCAACGTGTTGGCGTTGGCGAAAAGTTTTGATGAGGGGGTGTGTCGTGGTACTTGGAAGCGCCATGTTTCGGGTGAGTGCTTAAGGAAGTATTTATCTCATATATGCTTGAACGATGCAACCCTAGGAGATTCTAGTAAAGAGTCGGTGTCCAAGGTGCGGCAGGGATACGCGAACAGCGCGCATGGATATAGCGTACAGAGACGTGACAGCAGCTTCTGGAGCCCTGGCTATTCCTCTACGTCCACTCTGCGTGCGTGAATTATACCGTTCACTTCTGACCGTGATACATATAACAATCAGTAGGTAACAGTCCATTCGAGAGACTAGCAAAACCATCCACGTCTGCATCGACATCAACAATCTCCCCCACGCTCATGCATCACTCTACCAGCACCGTTCATGGTCTCGATATTGATTTTGACGTCGATGCAGCGTTCCACGCAGCGCCTGCGAACGTGATACGTAATTTCTCATCCCTTCCTAGTGTTTCGAGCACCATTTCTCCTGCAACATGGACTTCGACGTGGACAGAAAGCGGCGAGCCGTGCTTTAGCCCTGAACCAGATGACAGAGATACACAAAATACTGCTCCTGGCTCGTCAAGTACGCAGTCTCCCTCGGTGTCGGCAAATGTCAACTCTAATGATACGAATATGACCGACGACCGTTCGATGCAAGGCCAAGCGAGTCACAACGAAACTCCTTATGACCGAGACTCTGATGATGATGAAGAGATCGTCGCTATGCAATTGTTCGCTAATAGTGACGGTGCTAAACCTTCGTCACCTATCCGTTTGCCACCCGGGACTTCGCTTGACATCGAGTCCACGATTTATAAAGACCCAAATAGTGAAAATATGTTACATACTGACACTAACACTAGCATACATTCGCATTCGCTTTCTTCGCCACAACTTTCTCATCTATCTCCGACAAGACTTACTGCATCATCCGACCATCCAGCATTAACATCATCTTCGCAGCCATCCCTATCACCACAAGTTCCATCACCGTCGCCTAATCACCATGGTCAGATCCAGATCCATACTCTTTTCGGTAACCAGTCACGGGCACGGGTAGAGGCACAGCTAGACAAACCTAGTACAGCATCAGAATCCGAACCTACGCCAACGCCAACGCCGAAGTCAGCGTCGCTAGGGTTACCATCAATGCTAACGCCAAGTACGTATAAATTCCTCACGAATTTTAGGGCCACTTCTAATCTAGAACTATTTTCGAAAAAGGTTCAGGAGAAGCAGCCCAACCACAATCCCAACCTCAAACTCGAGCTCAGCATCAGCCTCAGATTCAGATCCAGGTTCCATACTTCTTCAATGATCTTATCGTGCCTTTATCACCTCTATCTGAGTTGACAGATACGAGTATCGACCCAGACGAACACGAAGAACGGGACTCGTGGTTAACGTCAAGCTTGAGTTTAAGGGAGGTCCAAAATAATGGCTATGATGTCTACGACGAGGGGCAGGACAGCGGTGAGGAGAGAACCCCAGAGGATTATCGGAAGAGTCTTGTGAATGGAGAAAATGAAGGCTGGAACCAGGACGAGCCGGAGTTGGACTTTGATTTTGATCCGCCTTTGTCAATGGCTCTTTCCACGTTGAATCTTGTCCAACAGAGGGCAAAAGACAAACGGATAGGTTCGAGCGCTAGGACGAATTCCCGAGCTAGCACGACTTGTACGGAAACGCGCGTGGAGAAGAGACAATTATCAAAGATGGGAGAAAAGGAGGGGAAGAAGCGGGAAAGAGTGGTCCGACGGACAGCGGGAAAACGAAAAGAACGAAAAGTGAAGGAAGAGGTAAAGGAAGCGTTGAAGTTACGAAAAGTGGTGGTGCAGAAAAGTAAGAAAGATTTAAAGTTCAAGAAGGGTGAAGGTAAGAGAAAGGGGGGTTCAAGAAGACCACGAGTGGAATGGCCAGGGATGTATGAAGGCGATGAGGGAGACGGATTTTATTCTAAGGTAAGTCACTTATATTTTTTAATTGTCAATTAACTCAGTGTATGGATGCTCGCGGCTCAGCTAATTGAATGTGATCTGTGAGTATTCTCCTGCTCAAAGCTTAGTTATTCTTTCTGGGTCACTAAACTGAATGGGTATAGATGTTCATGTTGGTACCATTACGGTTGTGCAGGGATTACGCCAGACGATGTGAGGTTAGACCGTTCAGAGATTTATTTATGCCCCGTGTGTTCCACGCTAGGGTACGTTATCTTTAATTATTGCTTTCTCGTTATGTATCTGACCCCAATGTTTTTACTATCCAGTGATAGTGAGTGTCTGCTCTTTCATCTTCTCAACATTCCCTAACCAATCATTGTGCAATCGTGTCTATTCCGCCTGTGCTCATTGCTTGCGATGCGTGTATCAAAACACTACAGACAAGCTGAAAAACAAATTGACATGCAGCCGCCCCAATTGCAGACAGAACAAAGTTAAACCAGGAGAGTACTTCGTAGCCGGAGTAGTGGGTAGGAAGATTAGGAACGACGAGAACAAAGTTCGGGCGATGTATCTTGTGAAATGGGATGGGTGGGTCGTCCTTTCCTTTCTTAAATTTCACGATTCAAACCCTAATATGTTCAACAATCAGATACCCTGTCTATGAAGCCACCTGGGAAAATGAGGATACATTACCAGATCCTCAAAAGCTGATTGAGGAGTTCGAAGAGGCCTGTAAGAGGGAGGGGCTGAATCTTGGGACGTTAGATCCAGTTTTGTTGAAAGAGGCAGTGGAGGCGGGGTGGGAGTATGTCTTGGCGATTACAGATCCACCTGGGGCGAGGGAAACTTTGAAGCAAGAGGAAGAACAGACGCTGCTACTTCTGCAGAAACAACGGTAAAGACAGTGGTAGTGATATGGACAGGGAGGACTCTTGTGCCCGCGGTGATATGGCATACGTGACTGGCGGGCATTTGTTGGGCCCATCAGTAAAAGTGAGTGAATTTGATGCGTGGGCAGGTGACCATTGTCGTTGTTGGTGTTTTATTACCATTTCATATACTGCTTAATTTTTCTACTTCGATTAACCAATACACACTGTATGCAGTGTACTTTCCCATATTACAATGTCTTGGGGTTGATGATAATGAG
>QFEO01002582.1:0-14462 GCA_003316615.1 Amanita pseudoporphyria
GGTTGGGGGGTTGATCAAAGTTTTGGTCGAGAACTATATCTCCTGTATCTCCTGACCTTTTTCCACAGACAATCAATTTTCGTGAGTCAGACTAGATTAGACGGCACTCACTGTACACCAGCAACAGTGAGGTCAGGGGGTTGGTCGGGGGCATAATCGGCAGGTGCGCTTCCTGACCTTTTTCTACAGATAATCAATCTTCGTGAGTCAGATTAGATGAGACAACACGCACAGGGAAGCAAGACGAGCGAGGGCACCGGGAAGGTTGGGAAAGTTTCGACCGTAAAGTAAGCTTCTTGTCCTTTTTTAACAGACAATCAATCTTTATGAGTCGGACTAGGTGAGATGATACGTACTGGACACCAAGATTATCAAGAGCAGCACCGGCAGCGTCGGAGTTGGGGAGATAGTCGAGGCCTTGATCAGAAAGTGGGCCTCCTGACCTTTTTCTGCAGATAATCAATCTTCGTGGTCAGATTAGGTGACACGACACGCACTGCTGGACACCAAGATTATCAAGGGCAGCACCGGCAGCGTCAGAGTTGGGGAGATAGTCGAGGCCTTGATCAGAAAGTGGGCCTCCTGACCTTTTTCTGCAGATAATCAATCTTCATGGTCAGATTATTTGAGAGGACACGCACAGGGAACCAAAATGAGCGACAGCACCACGAAGGTTGAGGGATTGACGGTTATAAAGTGAGTTTCTTGCCCTTTTTTCCGTAATCAATCGTCGTGAGTCAGACTAGGTGAGACAACACGTACTGGGAACCAACAGGAATGGCGACGGTGAGCCAAGCACTTGTTAAAGTAAAAACGATGGTGATAGTAGAGAACCGCATGGTCTACAAGGGATAATATGATTATGGATTGGGGAACTACACAAGGTCGTCAGTGAACATCGGAAAGCAAGATTGAGGGGACACCCACTGTTCGGTACTGGAGACTGGGCTGTAGTAGAAGCGCATTTTATACCAGTGGGAGCGCGTTTGAATCATTGGTGATTTTGCGCTATCGGTTCCGACTCGGAGGCCTCAGCCATCTATTGTGGCAGCTGTACACTGCATTTGTGTACCCTGGATGGTTGCTGTACGAGTCGGCCCTTGCACACTTTCGTCAATTTTTTATCAGGGAGAGCCTCGAACGCACCCTGCGCACCGCTCATATATGATTCATGAAGCAATCACGATACTGCCGGAATTTGGACCGTCCGAATTCTTGCGGTTTACGGAAGGCTTTAGTCGTATACCGTTTTCGTACTAACTAGTAGTATCCTAAAAAACTGATGATACGGAACTCGTCATAGAATTTGAGCTGGTTGATGTGGCCGAGGTCGCGAGACGACGGTTTTTTCAAATTTGTGTTATCACCTCCAAATATCGGTCGAAAAAGATCGAGGGAGTAGCATGTCCTGTAATCAGACGCCCTTTCATTCGTGGTCGAATTTCCGTTAATCTAATAATAGTGCCTGAATTATACCGACGTACCTGAATGACAAACAGCGCGGTTCCACAAGAGGTTATATTGTATGAATATAACATGATACCGACAAATTCTATGAAATGTTTAGCGCTCGTTAGGGGAATCAATCATCCCTGTCAGGACCGTCAGACAACTCTGAAGCTTGCAAGATCTTGTCACGAGGAAGCTAATTCTGTTCAGGCGTGAAATACCAAGTGAGGATACCAGCTATCAGATACGGCGCAGGAGCCACAGCTCACGAGATTCAGCCGCAGCGGGAATGTAGGGGCCGATATAAAAGGAAAGAGAAAAAGGTACCGTGGAATTCGCGGTCCGGTCAAACCCTCGTTACGCGGTCGGGATGAGCAGGGCCCCCGATAAAGTCTGATCCCCGTCCGAACGAATTTTGGCGAAAAAAGTGTCCGTACCTGATTTTCTGCTTGAACCAAATTTTTGTGCTACATGTAGGCCTCCTACCATGTCCGCACAAATTGATTGATGGTACACATTCATGGTAAGGTGGTACTCGGAACCTGGGTGCAATCCCTTATATTTCTGCACAACTCTACGAGCAGTCCTTCAAATCGTCGTGTACAAGATCCCCAAGCATTTAAATATTTACCTCCGATCCATTTTAGACTCATTCTTACGGCATCTCCCTGGATCCGCCTCGATCGCCGGGCGCTTCGGTTGCATATGCTACCTACACACACACGTGTCCCCTCATCTGTCCAAGCTTTTACTAGTCCTCCATGGATAATTTTCATAGTTCTGGAGGCCTCTGTGCTCAGTCGGAACAAAAACAGGCATTCCTAAGGCCTGATCAACGAATCTGAACGAATTTTTGATCCAACACACCCATTTTTGAACATCAGCGCCCGATTTATTTTTCAGGATCAGACCTCCCCTGCGCGGGCAGATGCCACACTGGGCCGAGCACGGAGGAGGGAGACCTGAAACGGTGCTTATGAGTCGCTTGGCAACGGGCAAGGCGCAGTCATCAAGGACTCCACAGCATAGAAGCCGATATCTTCGCCTTGTGGAATGTGGAATAACAAAGCAGGGTGGTTGCAAGAGGCCCACTTACGATGGCGACCAAAGATCCACGGAAGGAGGTGACAGTGATCCCTCGCCTGGGGGGGTGAGCGTTGGTACTTGAAGTAGGAGTTGGTGGGGCGGAGGCCGCCGGATGTAAGCATTGTGTTAAATGCAGCCAAGCCGCCGCACTGCAGAAGGAAAGCGCACCTCAATGTCAGTCCATGTGGCAGAAATGGCTTCGTTGGCGGACAAAGCCAGTAGTAAGAACTGCGAAGCATCAGGAAGGGGATCCGGGACCGAAGAAGCAGCCCGTGTGATCGATATCTGATCGATCTGATCACCCAATTGACCTTGATACCCTGGTGGGTGCACACGTTCGCCACCTTGGCCGTCACCGAGATTGGGGGCTTAGAGGGGGTAAGAGATGACTGGGCAGGGTCGGCGCCTGGTGGTTTCTGAGACGACAAGGATCATGCCAGAAAGCTCCAAGGGGAAAGAGGAAGATGGGGCGAGGCTCTCAGCGTGCGTCTTCATTCTCAATACGACATGAATATGTATCACGAGTTCTTTTGTTTCTGGCAGTACTCACAGAATTAGACGTGGTCATGGTCCCGGGAAAGCCGAACGGTGAGGTCGTGACCCGTTATTAATCAATCTCTGGGTGGTTGGTACGGAAATGTAACATATTGCAAAAAGTTGGATATGATAGTGGAACCATAAAAGACTTGCCTAAATTTCCCTAAGTAAAGTGTGACTTGTTGAAACGGTTGGGTGCTAGTGTTAAGCATTAAGCACAAAAGCCGTGCCAGTGGGCCATGATAATAGCATTCCTCCAGCTAACACCAGCGGTGCAATAAACATCGCTTAGTTCGGGCATGAGCCTCTACTTTCGCCGTAAACAGAAGGAAGAACCCCACAGACAAAGTGCGCCCTGACAGGACGCGGGAAGAATGCCAATCACATTTCCAAAAGTAGAGCTATGACGTATACAAAATGGGAATATGTGACCTAATAATACTTCGATCATTAAGTCACAGGCACGCTATCATGTATGGCGCTTCCTTCCATTAGATTAGGGGGAAATGCGTGTCAGCGCATTTCGTACCATTTATACTACATAAGATGATACATACCGGTGCGTACCAGGAGAGCAAGCCGTTCACTGGTGGTGGTGGTGTCGATGATGACCTCCCTGCTTCGCAAGACGATAGAAAGCGGCGGGATTGGGGGGTTGGTCAAAGTTTTGATCGGATGCCGTGTTTCCTGACCCTCTTCCACATATAATCAGTCTTTGTGAGTCAAACTAAGTTAGACGACACGCACTGGACACCATTAACGAAGGGGTTGGGGGGTTGGTCGGGGGCAAAATCGGAAAGTGCGTTTCCTGACCTTTTTCCGCAGATTATTAATCTTCGTGAGTCAGATTAAGTGAGACGACACGCACAAGGAACTAAAATGGGCAAAGGCACCACGGAGGTCGGGGGAGCTTCGATCGTAAAGTAAGCTTCTCGTCCTTTTTCCACAGATAATCAGTCTTCGTGATTCAGACAAGGTGAAACGACACGCACTGGACACCAAGAGCAGCAAGAGCAGCACCAGCAGCGTCAGAGTTGGGGAGTTGGTCGGGGCCTTCATAAGCAGAGAGAACCGTTCGTCGGTGGTGGTGTCGAAGATGACTTCCACCTCCTTGATTACCGAGATCAGAAAAAGCAGCACCGGCAGCGTCGGAGTTGGGGAGCTGGCCGGAGCCTTGATCTGAAAGTGCATTTCCTGACCTTTTTTCACAGATTATCAATCTTCGTGAGTCAGATTAAGTGAGACGACACGCACAAGGAACCAAAATGGGCGAAGGTATCATGAAGGCCGGGGAAGCTTTGATCGTAATGTAAGCTTCTCGTCCTTTTTCCACAGATAATTAATCTTCGTGAGTCAGACTAGGTGAGGCGATACGTACTGGACACCAAGAGCAGCAAGAGCAGCACCGGCAGCGTCGGAGTTGGGGAGTTGGTCGGGGCCTTCCTGGGCAGAGAGAACCGTTCGCCGGTGGTGGTGTCGACGATGACTCCCACCTCCCTGATTACCGAGATCAGCAAGAGCAGCACCGGCAGCGTCAGAGTTGGGGAGCTGGCTGGAGCCTTGATCTGAAAGTGCGCTTCCTGACCTTTTTCCACAGATAATCAGTCTTCGCGAGTCAGGCTAAGTGAGACGACACGCACAAGGAGCCAAATTGAGAGACAGCACCACGAATGTCGGGGGCCCTTTTTCCACAGATAATCAATCTTCGTGAATCAGACTAGGTGAGATGACACGTACTGGGAACCAATAGGAATGGCAACAGTGAACCAAGCACTTGTTAAAGTAGAAACAATGATGATAGCAGAGAAACGCATGGTCTACAAGTGATAATGTGATTATGGATTGGGGAGCTACACAAGGTCGTTAGTGAACATCGAAAAGCAAGGCTGGGGGGACTCACTGTCCAGCACTGGAGAATAACTGAGCTGTAGAAGCGCATCTTATACCAAAATTCTGAGGTGCAATCAGCGAGCTGGATACTCACTGGGGATAGCCCTGATGATCATCGATCATCGCTGGTCAAGTTTTGATGCGTTGATGCATGGCATATGGGATCAGCGGTTATTTTTAGAGTAAACCATCTATTGTAAAAGCCGTTTCCACTTCAACCGGGTGCCCTGGACCGTTTCTGCACGAATTGCAGACTTACATCAAATCTTATCAATCTTTTTTCATCAAGGAGAGAGCACCGGACCGGCCAGGTGCATCGCTCATATATAGAGAAAATCACGATACTGCTAGAGCTTAAACCGCCTGATTTCCTGTAGTTTAGGGACATGCTTCAGTCGTACATCGTTTTCGTGCTCACTGGTAGTATCCGAAAAACTGATGATAAGCTTGTCATAGAAGTTGAGTTCGTTGATCACAGAGCCATAGTGTTTTCAAATTAGCGTTGTCACGTCCGAATATCAATTGAAAAAAAAAAGATGGAAGATGAAAATGGCATGCCTTGCAATCAGACGCTTTTTCATTTGCGGTCGAATTTTAAATGATGACAAACAGTCACCTAGGTAATCTTTCAACGGGGAGGCGGATGGGGTTCCGCAAGAAGAGATTTTGTCATACTGTATGGACATAACATGATACTGATAAATTCTATGAATTGTTAGGGGAATCAATCATCCCTGTCGGGACTGTCGGACGACTCCAAAGCTTGCAAGATCTTGTCGCGAGGAAGCCAATCCTCTTCAGGTGTGAAATACCAAGTGAGGATGCCAAAAATGGTGACACTTCCGAATATCGCGCACGCCTTCATTCACAACATGACAAATATGTTATTACAGGCTCTTTTGTTTTTTTGATGGTACTCACAAAGTTGAACGTGGCCGCGGTCACGGGAAAGCTGAATGGCGAGATCATGACCTATTACCAATTAATCTCTGGGAGACTGATACAGAAATGTCACACACCGCAAAAATAATAGCGTTGAACATGACAGCAGTGGCATAAAAGGTTCGCCTATATCTCCCCAGGTAGAAGTACGACTTTTTGAAACGGTTGGATGTCAACGTTAAGCGCAAGAGAGCGATTAAGCCATAAGCCGCGATAGTGGGTATTCCTCCAGCCGACACTAAGGATGTGAACGCAACTTGGCTGGGCAGGATTGCACAAAGAACTACTGCAGCGAATAGATAAACAAGCGTGACAGCGTGTCTTGGTTGCCGAGAAGCATCGACTTGACTTAGCCAATTTGATAACGGAAGGACGCCGTCCCGCGCAACAGCAAAAACAAGACGAGATGCTGCGACAATAGCTACGCTCGTGTTCTAAACCTGGGAGTTAGTTATGATACTAGAATAATGTGTTGGTAATTTACCAAAATTAAGCCAAGTACTGCGATGATAGTCATAAATATGCTACCACCCTTCCCAAGCGCCATTGCATATACCAGTACGAATGGTTGTGGGGCATTCAACGAAAACAGGGTATTAAGGTCTGGAGTACAGAATAGAAATAGAAGTGTCGCAGCGAAACCGAAAATCCCGGTCATAACTGCACTGCTTAAAATTCCCTTCGCCGCGGTGACTCTAGTGATTAAAAATATCAGTTAGGCGTCGACAGACGCACACTTCAAAGTCACCTTGCGTTCTTGGTTTCTTCAGCGACATGACCCGAGGCATCAAACCCGGTCATTGTTCCAGCAGTGAACAGGCTTTATCCACGTTAAATTAATGTACCTCGAAAAAGGGAAGTGAACATACAAGGATAATATCCAATTCCAGCCCGCAGGAGCGCCTGTTCCGTTATCTAGAACATACGGGAATTAGGATGAAGTATGCAGGAAAAGCCACAGACTCACATGTTTGGGTGAAAACGTCCTTAGCAGAACGGAAACCATAAGTTTTTGAGACTCCAATGGGCAGCCAGATTAGACAGAGGAAGAAGTCGATAAATATTAACAAGACGGATAACTTGAAGACAGAAGAGTATAGCCTGGGTGGCAAGTAGTTGATTGCGACAGAAATAAGTAGTAAGGCTTCAGAAACGACCCAAATAAATGCGCGCCACTTGATGTTACTGTTGTCGATGCCACCAGGGAAATCCACCTCATAGACGGCAAGAAGCGAGACGATATAGTTAGCGGCCGTCTGGAAGATTCCACGTTAGATGACGTGACATTGTATATCGACAAACCGACCTGAGAATTCCCGGCAGTAAATGTCATCCAAGCCGTGCATGACCACCAAGCGACGACAAAACCGAAGAAACGTGCATACTTAGGTCCTGCACTCTCTGCGGCCCAGATGTAGATGGACCCGCTCAAGGGGAGTGCAGAACAGATCTCAGCGAGCACCGCGGCCGTTATAGTCATGAAAATCACGGTAAGTACATACGAGGACCTCATAGTCTGGTTAGCCATTTGTCCATTGGGGTTGTGCATAATGTTTACCATACGGCCGCCGGTCCGCCTGCAAGGAGCCCTAAGAACAATACCGATCTATATTGGAATTAGACAGCGCGGTTCGGCGACTACCACTGATACTACCTGACACCACCAATGAAGTTTAGGGCACAAAAACTAGCTGCGAAATTTTCGATGAGATGCCAACTACGGTGAAGTTGCTAGCAATATTGATTAGTTCAGCCAGTAACTATGTAAAAACGTAATTATGCAGGTCCGTACTTGTTTATATCCTAAGCTTTTCTTAAAAAAGGTTAGCGAAAAAGCCAAAGAGCAGAGTCCTCTGAGGACAAAAACAATGACAACACTGGAGGCTTCCCTACGCAGGTATGAGCGCTGATCAGGTTCGAACGGTACTATCTCAATCCTCTCGCATGGCGTTCCCAAGTCCCCTGTCTGGGACGTTGGTGCAGCTATGCAAGCGGGATACCCGTAGCCACTCCAGTTTATCACCAGATTTGACATTACCGATATCAGCCCCACTCCACAGGGTTTTCCAGGTGGTAGACCTAAAGCGGAGGAGCTTTACCAGTTGAATTTCATCCTCGTCAAGGGACGGGGCGTCTTCATGGGCGATGGAAGGCATGAGGGTACGGATGAGAGAAAAGACCAACGTGCCTGGGCGCTATCAATGCTTAGTAAGGTGATCATTCACGTGCGGAATTGTCCTGCTAGCAGAAGTATCAGAGAGAGAGACGGCAAGGTAGGGAGCCTTTTAGACCATCCGCTCAGGATTCGTCGTATGAAGGTACCCTGTTGGACAGACGCTCTAGTTTGAGAATTATACACGGCAACGGCGCTCGCCGTGCCATGTGTTTGCCACCGTCAGACAATGCTCAGCTATGTCACTCATGCTTTGAAAACTATTCCAACGAAATAGATTCCGTTGATACCCGGGTCCAGAAGCTGTTCCGGAAATAATAGTCAGCGGGCTTTGCGGTTGCAATCGGACATTCGGTCAGCGAGATCGACTAAGCCTGAGGCGGGCAGAGCCAGCCGTTAGCTTGGAGAAGCGGTGGCGGCGCCGTTCGTGATACTGGTCAGGTTGGGAAGGTTGGGCGGTGTCCCACCCAGTCGTATCTGGTTAAATCCTTTGTTGGCATCCACTAATTTGATGCCCACGCTTTCGTCAACATAGCCCTGTTTCACTTTATAGGAGTTGATTTTTTGTTAGCAACCCTTTCTCCCGCTGCTAGCATGGTCTCTTCATTTCGGAAGGTGGTCGATACCAAGCGCGAGCAGCGTAAAAGTGCTCTCGCCTCTGCAGGCGCTGCGTCTCCGGAACATACCAAATACCTAAATGCAACTGGTTCGTATTCAAAGCGACACACTCTGTGTTCTACTTTGATAATGAGTGCATCCATCAGCTTCTCAGATCGTTTCTCATATCCGGGAGGGAGAGTGGACGGCTTCTGAAGTCTTAGAAGCTTATATCGCGCGGGCGGCTCTGGCACACGAAACCACAAATTGCCTTACTGAAGGTGCGCTTTCAAAACAACCTACTCAAAGATATCAGGTCACCAACAGATGGTTTTGCCAGTGATGTTTGGATGGGCCCGTAAACAAGCTGTGGCGCTGGACGAGGAGTTTGTAGCTACTGGGAAGTTGCGCGGACCGCTTCACGGTGTTCCTGTGAGTTGCTTGAGTTATAGTTTCGTTCGGAGCCTTCAATGAGCAAAAACTATATTTAGGTCAGCTTCAAGGAGCAATGTGGTTACCTTTTAAACTATTTTGAAGTTTGAATAACCGACGATTAACAGATAACATCGCTGATGTTGATACGTCATTGGGATTCACACAATGGACCAACGATCCGGCGAAAGCTCATTGCGATGTGAGTACAATGTGACAATATAGCGGGCACTTATTCAACCCTTGCAGCTTGCAGAACAGTTCATTAGTGCTGGCGCCGTGCTGTTTGTGAAGACAAACATCCCACAGACCATGTTTGCTTTCGAATGCTCAAACCCGGTCTTTGGACGTACATCTAACCCGTACAATGCCGCATATACATGCGGCGGTAGTTCGGGCGGCGAAGGGGCCCTTTTAGCTATGGATGGTGCAGCCGTGGGCATTGGAAGCGACATCGGAGGTAGTTTAAGGATACCCGCACATTATTGTGGGATCTATTCCCTTAAACCCTCTCCTCTAAGACTTAGTTTCTTCGGTGCCCGGAGTAAGCATATCAGTTCGTTGACGTAAATTTTTGACTAAGTATTGTAGGTCCGGCACCTGGGTTTGAGGGTATCAGAACCGTTGCGGGTCCTATGGGACGGTACGTTGTAATATCTTGTGTTTTTTCGTTGACTTATCCAATCCACAGCTCGATTGAGGATTTAGAGTTGATTTGTCGTACGGCATTTGGGGTTCGGGGCAATGATTACAATGTACTACCCTTGCCATTCCGTGACGTGCAAGTGCCGCAAAAGTTACGCGTCGGGTATTTTACAGCCGGTCGGTCTACTGATAACATTTCGCTTGTTCGACGTTTTAAAGAATCTTTAGATGGTTTTATCAAAGCTTCTCCCGCTTGCCGAAGAGCGGTGCTTGAGACTGTGGAAGCGCTTAGGCGGCAAGGACATGAATGTATTGAAGTTGAAATACCTGACGGTTCGTTTGCATTCCATGATCGTCCATCTTTGCTCACTTCCTTAAAGCTACTAGGGCGTTTGAGATTTTTGTCGGCCTTACATCCTCTGATGGTTACAAAACCATGTTAAGTCATCTTGGACCAGATCCCAAGGTGAGACCCTTGGTTGACAACCGGCACAAAACCTAACTGGTTCATATAGGAAAAAGCACTTTTTCTGGTGACACTTGGGCCCAGCTTACCTTGTAAGTGCCGTCTGAATTTACGTTAAAGATGGCGTTAACATGACTTTTAGCATTTTTGCTCTCATTTGCGACATGGATTGTAGACAAGATAGTGGGGGACAAACTATTTGGTAGAGTCATGAGGGCTGCTTGTGTAAAGCCGGTGGTTGAATACATGAAACTTTGCACTGAGAGGGACGAATACAACAAGATGATTTACGATCAGGTATATTGAACCTTTCATATACATGCAAATGGTACTGATTTTCGTTCAGGTTTGGGATAAGCATGAGCTTGATTGCATAATTGCGCCTGTTCAAGCAATGCCTCAGATACCCCATGGGTAAAACTTAACTGCTCCTTCTTTGATCATTTACCAATTTGACCTACAGCGGATGTGAAAATTACATTGGCCTAGCAGCGTCAACGATCTTATTCAATGTCGCCGATAGTCCTGTTGGCGTCGTGCCCGTGACGCGCGTAGACGCCGAAAAAGATAAAATAACCGAGGAGTGGATAAATGGTCCCGGGCATGGATCGACGATACTTGAGGGGGGTTTGTTCACATCCAAAAATGCCTTGTATAACCCTGAGGCGATGAAGGGTATGCCCGTGGGCGTTCAGGTTGTAGGCAGAAAATGGGAGGAAGAGAAAGTGCTGGGAATGATGCGTGTGGTCGACGAGGCGCTTGGTAAGGACCGTGGCTTTGGTCCAGGAAGTTGGGACCGATTTATGGCGACGAAGACCTCTGCATGAAGGCATGGCACGACTCTTGACGATCCTGAAGACGTATTCTTATATCTTGTCTCTACTTGAAATGATTCTTTTATGTACGTTATGGCGCTGTAAGAAAAGTCTTGGAACAAAACGTATTCCAATCAAGGCCGTCGATTGGCGAGTTGTTGCAAATTCGCACGGGCGATGTTGAGAACACTGACAACTGCTCGATGTCTTCCTCTGCGTTATATATCCTACACGTCTCTCCCGCAAAAGCAGCTACTAACTTGCTCGCCGTCTCGTCATGTTCCTCCACGGTTAGCCAGAACACGATTTTACTCTACTCCGGAGCGCCCAGACCGACCACGAAAGCCGACGACGCTCAAAGAACTAAGAGAAAACATTTACACGCTGCCAAATCTTCTTACCGTCTCTCGCATACTCGCCTGTCCTGTCCTCGGTTGGTCAGTTCTCCAGAACGACTTCCATCTGGCAACGACGCTTCTCGTATACGCTGGTCTAACAGATCTGGTCTGCATCTTTCTCTCCTTTCTTCTTTCCTACTGGAACATGCTGTCTAAAGGCGATCAACTAAAAAGGCTGATGGGTACTTGGCGCGAAGGTACAAAATGGATTCCGTTATTGGAACGATCCTCGACCCCGCGGCGGACAAGATTTTAATGACGACTTTGACGGTGACGTTGTTGATGCAGGGGATGTTACCTGGTCCGTGACTTTGTCCTATCTCATCTTATACCACCATTAATAGGCTTTTAGTTCCCTTGGCCGTGATCATCCTCGGGCGAGACGTACTGTTGAGTCTCTCAGCTTTCTACATCCGGTATACATCCCTTCCACCCCCTGTACGCCGTTATCCCTCTCCGGATGCCTGAACGACCCTGAATTTTCTTGTTCTATGCGCAGAAAACGTTCATGCGTTATTGGGACTTTTCAATACCGTCAGCAGAGGTGAAACCAACGTTCATCAGCAAGGTCGGAATGAATGATTTTTTTGTCGTGACTCTATCTATCAACTCCTGACAGGTCAATACCGCCCTTCAACTTGGTCTGATGGGTGTAACGACAATAAGTCCGTTGGTACCGTTTGATCTGTCAGTGCCCCTGCAAGGCTTCCAGTTCGTCTTTGGCCTTTCGTCCAATCCCCCACCACTCGTTGAATGTACATTTGCAGGTGGATTGTTGCTACAACGACTATCTGGAGCGGTTTCTCTTATCTTTTTTCAAGGGAAGCCGTTCGGGTTATTTCACACAGAAGGTCGAAGGACACCCATCACGACTAGGTAGCATCAGTGTTAGCAGTACCATTCATTATTGAGGGAGTGGTCGTAGAATTAATTTACAATATCGTATAGTGAAACAGCCAAAAAATACATACAACACTCGAAGACGAAGATAAATTTAACAGGAAAAGAAAATCCAGAAGTTTGTCTATTACCGTGCTAGAGCGTCTATCGTCCTTGTAGCTCTGCGTTGCCGTACCTCTTGCAGCGCAGCTGCAACGGCTTCTTTCGCTGAGGATTGCTCACGCCATGTTTGACTAGCGCGCCTGTGGTGAATAAATGAGCGAAGATCTAGAACAAGAGGAAGATAGGTTTACTTTGCCCTCAGTGAAAATAGAACTGCAGCGACCACACTTCTAAATTTACATGGCCTCTTCTTTGGAGTGGGCGGAGAAACAGGGAAACCAATGCGAGCGATTGACGCGAGTATGGTTTTTTCGCTAGGCGAATGTTAGTGGGTGTTGTGTCGTGCGATCTACTATACCTACCTCTTCTCATAACGAGCCAGTAACAACAATAGGTACTGCTTTTGGTAGCAGAGGTTCGTTCGTAAAGAAGATTCACGAGTGAATTTTGCCTTTAGGTATCGAATTTGCACAATCAAGCCCTTGCATTCTTTATTGTGCTGGAGTTTCAACACTGCGAGCTGAGTATTGTCGCTACGAATACATGTTAGATCGTCAAGCCATTATTAGTAAAACAGGGTCTTACGCTGCGCAAAAGTGTCCTCTGAGTTCCTCCTGCGCTCTAAGGGCAGTATCCTTGTGACTTTCAAGTTGCTCCGTGAGTAGTTGGATCTGTGCATGTGCCTGCTTCTTTGACCTTTCCAGCCGTGACAGTTCATGTTTGTGGAGCTCTTCCATATCCTCCTTTTCGGCTCGTAATCGTTTCAAATCGCGTCCGAACGCTTCGGCGTCCTTCTTAACTCGGCGCAGATCGGCCTCCAAGGATGCAACTGTTCGTGCAACGCCTTCCTTTTCAGCAGCAATGCGATGTTTTTCCTTCTCGGCCCTGTGCAACTCATTGGCCTGATCAGAAAGCGCATGCCGCAGATCTTCGATTTCGAGGCAATACAAGTCTAATTGATGTCTCCTTTTCTCGTGTGATGCAGAGGACGCAGAGTACTTTGACCGAAGTTGATTTGCTTGCTGAAGTACATCATTAACACTTGCGGTTTAGAAGTTAATTAATATGACCGACCTCGGTGAGCTCTGTGAAGCGACGTTGCAGTTGCTTATGGTCAGATGAAAGCAACGTGCGCTCGTGGCGAAGTTGTTCAATAGATTCCAGGTTTTCTGCCACCCGGCCTTCAAGGATGCGTGCTTTCTGCTCAGCAGTGGAGTTTACTTGCCCAGGGATTAGCCGCCATGATATCGCCATAGCAGATAAAACCTACCCCGCAGTTCTTCCTCCAGGTCATGATTTTCTTGTTTGACCTTTTGTAGTTGTTGACGAACATCGTCCATGTCCTTAAAAACAAGCTTCGGATCAGCCTCTTATAGCATCTTCGGAAAACCGACCGATTCTGTCCTCTGTAACTGGGATAAAATTTCAGCCATTTCGCGTTGCATCCGATCTTGTTCTGTTGTCAATGATCTTAGACTTGCCCGTTCGGCCTTGAGTCGGTCTTCCAGGTCAGCAATGACGCGTTTGGCTCTTTCGAGTTCCTACAATTGGATTAGGTGACAGCTGGAATGTGGGCTGTGTTCGATGGCCTTACCCCTTCTGTGCTTGCCCTGGCCTTATCACCGGCTTTACCGCTCTCATAAGCTCTTCTCGCTTCTTCCCGTGCTCGCTTGACTTGTGCATCAAGACGTTCAGCCGCGCCCTGTAGAGCAACCTTCTCCCCCACTAATTGGCGTTTCTCGTCTTCCCATTGCCTCCTTAAGTCTTCCAGTTGTGAATTGACTGAACGTAGTTCTACGCGCAGCACTTCGCTCGTTCTTGTCGGAGTCTCCGACTCCACTTGCAAATGATCGGAAAATGTTTCTAAGGTACTGGGAGAAGGGTCAGACTTGTTTTATTTTGTTTTTGTAGGGAAACCAACGTTTCGTTAGCTAAAGACGCAGCGCGCACATCTACTTTGACATGACACTTGTGACATCTTATCCGTTCCATGCGATGGATAAGACGATCCTCTCTTCTGGACAATCTGG